>VXBJ01007277.1:609560-648923 GCA_013400055.1 Nycticryphes semicollaris
TTTGTTTGTTTTTGTGTGTGGGGTTTTTGTTGTGTTTTTGGTTTTTTTTGTTTTCTCATGTTGTTGGACTCGATGATCTCAAAGGTCCCTTCCAACCACTAAAATTCTGTGATTCTGTGATTCTGTGATTCTAGCAGGGTAGAATGCCTTTTCAGTTCACTATGTCTTTCCGGCATGTTTCATATTGTTCTTAGCCTAATTTTAGGTGTAATGAGTCACTTTTCTTCACCTTCTCTGTGGAGTCATTTCTCCACATAGAGAATGATGATCTATGACTTAGAAGTAGAAGCACCTTTTTAGCCAAGATTTGAACCCTAAAATCTACTGGCCTTACATGCTGCTCATGAGCAATGAGGCAGATTCACTGAGAGCCGAGATTCCTTCAGTGTTCTTCACAACCATGTCTTTCTTAAACTGAAATAACCGACATTTGACACACCTCATCTGAAAGAGCAGTAAGATGTGCCTCCAGATATTTTCACAAGCAAAAGGAGAAACACTGATAAGGCTATGACTTTGCAGAGAGGAAGCTCACATTCAGGATAAGCTAACCCAGGTACCAGTTGCCAGAACAGATTGGAAAATAGAAATTAGCCTTTTAAATAGAAGTGGTTTTTATCATTCTTTTCTGCTTTAGTGCAGCTTGCATCTTCTCTTGTTCTGGACAATATAAGTTAAGATATTATCATGATAAAATGAATAGTGCAGTAACAAAAAAAATCACAAAAAATGAAGAGAAGTAATACAAGGAAAGAACAGGTTGGGTTTTGCTCTGAATTTTACTTGTAAAAGACTCATGGGGAGTGCATCCATTAAAATGATGTGAGGACGGGTTACTAAAACGATAGGCTTGGGATAAAAGCACACACAAAAATAATGAAGTTCTTCATATTGTCTCAAATTCTCATTCCCTATTCGGAAAGTGTTGTAGACAGCAGTCTCCAGTTTGTTGAAGTCTCAGAACTTGAGATACTATGATAATAATTCTTATGATATGAATTTTTCAGAGGAGCTGACTGTTAAAGGGAGAATACTAACAACAGCTCAAATAACAGCTGATGTGGGCATAGTAGAGCACATTCTTCTAATATGCTTATGCCTTCTCTACTGCAAGAGGAAGCTGGGTGGGAAAGATAATGTGGTAGGGAGAACCAGGACTCTGGTAGGCCCATGAATTCTCTATGTTACCTTCCTTAGCTATGCCCTGAGGAAAAACAATGTTGAGATTTTTGAGGGGAAGAGGAAATAGAGTTGAACCGAGTTGAGTAGGGAGAAGTAGCTAGCTCAGGCAATGCACGTGGGAGAAATGGTGTCCTAGAGAATATAAAAAGGAGAAAGAGGTTCAGAGTTGAGGGAGGAGGTATCTAAAACATTATGAAAAATACAATTAATGCAAAAAATTTCCTTATATGTTAAAGGGATCTTTGGAGGAAGTAAGTTTTGTAATCATTACTATGTAAGACTGATCACTACATCCAAACAAATTTCTAGACTTGCTTTATCAGAAAAAGATTGCTAAGATAGCAATTAATAATAAAGTTGAAGTCCTTTGTTTCACAAACCCAGAAACCAAACTACAGTATTCTGCCACAGGCTTCTGGCAAAATGGCTGAACATTAAAATGTCTAAAGTGCCCTTGAGTGACACATCCTAACAACAAGTTCTGTAGATTCTAAACTGAAAAAACCCTGAGGAAATAAAGATACGTTTGTTTGTCTTTCTGCAAGAAGGTAATTGAGAAAATGGATTCTAAAGAGACTTGACAGGCTGCATGCAAGTACATCCATTTCTAATCTACTAATAGCTGTTACCAGCCAGGACACTACTTGCTTTACTCTTTCACTAACTCCTCATACGAGAAAAGTGAGTAAGATCTGCAGCATATTCCATTACTTATGGGCCAAATCATACATAAATCTCAATAACTACTGCATAACTCCTGGATCTGACAAACAGGATGCCAGATTGTATCCTTACCTTGTGAGGACAGCTGCTCTATCCAGCTCTCTAATTTAGAACCATCCTCACTATTTAGTTTAGAAAATCAAATAAAAAACCCTTCATAATTAAAAAAACCCAACTGGAATGGCTTATCCTTAATCTCTAGAGCATGCTACAGGGGGTACTTTATCTCATACAAGCATATCCCATAGCTGTGTTCTGTCATGTCTTTACTACTCAACCTAAGGAGGTTGACTCTTGATCAGCTGGTTGAACCCATGTCAGGTTGGAAAACCATCAAATGGCATTCAAAATATCCAATCCAAAACAGTTTTTACAAACAAGTGAGAATTTTCTATGTTGCATATTTGGGGAAAGGATGGGAGTAACCTTCTAAGTTTGTAGGAGAAATCCTGAATATATGACCTGGCTGCACTTCACAGTTTTAGAAAAACAGAAAGAAGATACAAAAGGCAATTTTTACTGAGAACTCTGGCATTTTTGGGTATGATTCATCCTCTTTAAATCATTGGATTTGTCAGTAATATTGCATAAGATTATTTTTTTTCTGGATAGCACACAGACTTCTCAAGGCACTTGCTTTTGTCTTACTAATTAGGTTATTGACAGTAGTCCTACAACTGATTTGTGGTTTCCCAGAGTGTCTGTTTTGGAAATGAGAAACAATACCGTTATTTTTGTAGTTCATGGAATGGCTTATCATTAGGGCTTGGAAATCAGTCTCTGACCAAGCAAGCCAGCCTTAAAAGCTCAAATGTTTGCTAATATGCTGCTTGGCATTAACTGGACATTTGGTGTCAGAGAGAAAAATCAGCACACTGAAAAGCAAACAGAATCAGCCTGAAAATAGAGAAGAAACTAGACAGGAAATCTTGAAAATAAAGATATTAATAGGAAACTGTTGTCTGAGATGGCAATAAATTTATTAAATATATGTCATATGCTTCTATATTGCACAATTCTTTCTGTACACTGCAGAGAGGAAGGGAAGGCAAGGCAAGGGAAGTCAAGGCAAGGCAAAAGAGAAAGAGGAAGCAAGGTAACAAATATAGATTTGTTGGACTCTTCTATGTTTCTAGACAAGTCACAAAGCACACATTTTTTCATGCTGCTGAGCTTTTAGTCTTGCAAAAGGAAAGCCTTTTATTCCCATTGGTGCCTATGGCACTTCCCTTTTTGTGGATCCCATTAGTTTTAACACACTGGTCTTACCATGTACATCCAAGCTTCTGTCTCATTTGTGGTGTCTTTTGGTGCCCTGAAGACTCATAAGAGGAAGTAGAACACAGCTTCACAGGACAAAAGAGGGCAAAAGCTCAAAGTAAGTGAGAAATTTCTGTAGAAAATCTTGCAAAGCAAGGCAATATTTTCCTCTTCCTCTCTTCATTCATCTTCATTCACTTTACATTCAGAAAGGGGAAAGGGTTTTTTGCAGAAGCTGAACTTCTGTCCATTTCCTAAACAGTCAGAACTTGTAATGATGTGCCTGACACTTCTGGACTAAAATAAATTAAATTCCTAATCAAGAATAAAAATGAATTCACAACCATAATGAAATAAAAAAAAAAGTGCAGATGTTTCTTTGCAGTTTTCTTCAGTGACTTTCTCTGTTAGAAATGTTATTCTTTTAATGCTTAATAAATACCACAAAAACTACTTTTTTAAAAAGTTGGACTTTTAGCTATTATCGATAATCAATGACTAATGGACAAATTACACTGTAGCTGAAGAAACTTCTAGATAGTTTTATAACACAAACACACAACTACATTACAGTTGGAATGACCAAGTTCTAAGCAATCTCTTTTCCTGGGTGAAAAGTCTCCTTTGTCCACTCTTGGTTCCTGATATACAAATTAAAATTACATTTTCAATAACAGCAACACAGAGTAGTTAAAAGTTTAACCTCAGATTTTCTTAACTGTTTTTCCCTGAGATTGCACAGGACTATAAATTAAGCTGGGTGGTAAAAATAGGAGAAAATGATACAATCTTATTTTGCATCAAACTCCTGATTTTTTTTCGTATTTGGTTAGCACTATTCTCTCCTAGTTCACTAGAAGACCTCCCATACAGAATGGAGTGCAGTCCTATTTTTATGGAGATCAGTACAAACAGGCATTTACTGCTTTTCTGTATTGTTCTCAAAGTCTTTAAGATGTGATTTTTGAATGACAAATACTTTTAGTGTCATCAGAAAGTAACATAAGCAATAAATAAGTGATAGAAATATTCATTATTTAAACTGAAGGTAGTTTAACATGAACATTTTATAAACTATTCTGCATTCTGCTAACCACATCACTTAGTTTTCTCAAAGAATATGTCTATATTTTCTTTAAACTTCTGGGCAGCATCATGATTTAATCCATACAATTCCAAGACAGAGGCACAAAAAAATCCGCCTCCCCCAAGGTTAATCAACAGGGAACATACAAAGATAACTCTCCCTTCTCTTTTTGTCCTGCCATTTTCCATCCAGCATAGTTGATTTAACACTTGAGGAAGTGAGGACATTTTGAGCTACGGAGAAAGAGTAATGCTTTTGAGAGAATCATGAAAACTGCAATTGCTCCATCACCTCTTATGATGGACAAATTATAACTCAAACATATGATGTTGAATCCATAAAAAATTAAGATATTTCTCACACTTACAGAAGATGTGCTAAATAAGTGATGGAAGCAGGGACTGGTGACATGTCCAAAGCCACCACATTATCATTTTCCCATATAACACATATGTTTCTGCTCATGTGGCACTGAAAGGTTTATGCAGTTCCTTATATTCCCCTCCATCACTATCATGGCATGCATAATTACATCTGTACCTACTATTGCACAGGCAACAGTTTTAGTTCCCCAGTCAAAAAAAACCCCACATTGACACAATTACACAATTACAGAAAAGTAATTTGCAAAGTAGTTCGTGTTTTTTTTAATCTCCTATTCTAAATGAGACTAAGTAAAGCTTAATATCAACTCCAACTAGTTAAAACAATATTATTAAACTATATTCAAGTTATATTCAGTACTACTAGCCTCAAAAACATGGCTGAATTCAAATGCCAATAAATATATCATTGGTAGTTCTTTCATTCATAGTATACTAAAACTCAATAGGTTTTATGCTTTTCTCCTGCCAGATGAAAAAAGATGGTAGGACAATATTCACTGAGGTGATATATTAGTTAATTTAGGATGCTGAAAGTATTGAGGTTCTTCAACAATTTCTTTATCAGCTTGCACTTTACCACCAATTTGTTATAAACCTGATTGCATTGCTGACTTGTAAGGCTTATGAGGAATTAGCAACAGGAAATGAGAAGAAGGAATTCCTATGATGTGATAATTGCCTGTATCTGTTACTAAAGCTAACTCCAGCTTAGTGAGCCTTATAAATTATTTTATATTAGAAATTATGCACAGTTACAGAGCAATTTCCATGTGTCTCAGGAGCTAAATGCTAAATGATTTCTCCTGTCTCATTAATGTTTATTACACAACTTCTATAAAACACACTTAAAAAGCAGGTTGCTTTCTCCTAGTCAATAGAAAATCTGAAGAATCTTGCATATCAGGTGATTCAAGCACAGCAAATATTTACATTAGAAAACTCATGGATAATTTTTTTGCTGTTTTCCTTAGCTTCTCACTGACTGTTAATTATTATCCTCATTTACAACAGACCTTTGCATACCTGAGAACATAGCAGCATCATAACAAGCTCAAAACCGACCACAACAGATGCTTCAAACAGCAGATCCTCAGTATTATTGTTTGAAGGTTTCCATGGCACTTAGAAATGGTGGCACTTAGAAATTAATTCTTGGTTTCATAGAAAAAGAAGAGAACTCTAAATATATAGCACATAAATGGATGGATTTTATACAAAAATTCTGCACTGGTCAAGTATGCATTTAGTGGCAGCCTGTTATTTTAAAGTCTTTTGCCTGATATCCAGTCAGACCTAGACATAATCAGCATGTAAACCCATCTTTCACAGTTTCTCTTGACCAAGAGGAAAGAGCATGTTTCAAATGATGCCGGAACAGGTTTTCTGAAAATGAAACCAACAAGGTAAAGAGAGTTTCTCTCAGTGAGAAACTTTTTCTCTCACATTCTGGTGATAATGTATGCAGATGCTTGTATATTTTTGTTAAAGGAAACCAAATTTATTTACAAGTGAATACAATTTGCAGAGCTTTGATTTTTTTCTGATACTGCTGTTTTTTTCCAGAGCAATAACTATGCATGCAAAGCAAATAAATGAAACAAAACCCGCAGAACATCGAGGCAACATGCTTGTTTCCTCCCTGCTTCTGTCCTCTATGATCAACTACAGCAGTTGATCTCTCATTTCCTCTCCTCTTCTGAGGCTCATCCTCATTGTAGTTTCAGCTGGATTAGCCAATGAGAACAACAGATACTTTTTATAAAATTTCTCAGTATATATTACAATGTTACTTTCACTTTTCCAAAGCCTTATGGTATTATCATCACAAGTCAAGCCTTAGAGCATATTGACAAGCTAGAAATGAGGCAGTAAAAACTGTAGTTGTATGAGACTGTACTTCAAGAATACCTTAAAAGGTCCTTTCAGTTAAGCACAGTTTTAGTGTCCAACTTTTTGAGTTGCTGGCTGCAAAACAGACATGATGGAAGCCAAGGGCCACTTTAAAGAGAAAAATTGTGCCTATTGGCGGGAAAAGCATGCAAGCTCTAGAATACAAAAGCATCAGCAACAGATTGATACCTGTATTTAAAAAGTAACGTGAAATCCATTTTTTAAAGTACTTTTTGCAGAGAAGGTACAGTATATACTATTATCTGATACTGCTGGCTTTTCTCCTTCATAGTTTGTAGCAGCCACCACATTGACAGTCTTAGTTATCACTTTGGTTAGGAGAAAAGGCACTCTCTCAGCACCTCAAGCCTGTATTTAAAAGAGAGAAATTAATGAACACCAGCCTTCTGGCCTGCACCTCAAGCCTGTATTTAAAAGAGAGAAATTAATGAACACCAGCCTTCTGGCCTTTGAATTTATCTCCACCACAATTTTTAGGACTCATGACCAAAGTATCAGTGTAATTATAATAAAAAGCCAAAAAGAATCACTTTGATGACCCAAAGGCACTGTAAATGTACATTTTCATATTAAGTACACAGATATTCATAATATATGGAGTAAAAACCATGCATATCTTAATTTTCTTGTCATGTAAACCCAGAAGAGTTGCAGGCACATATTAAAAACAATAGTAATAGCTGCTGACAATGCCTTGACAGTGAGATGTTCCTTATTTCTTGACACAGGTTTGGCTACTACTTCACCTCTGTTTAGTAATCTAGTAATCTTTCCAAACTCCACTGGGGATATGAATTCTTTATCAGGCTTAAGTCATACTGGAGTAAATTCAGAAAAAAATCCAAGCTGCTGTTTGTCTTAATGCCAGCAGCCCCATCGATCTTGTAGTGCCATACAGTGAAAAAAGATACATGTAATGGACTCGGTTTGGGGATTAAGTGGCAAGTTTCTTGCTGTTTCTGTGGAAATTGCTAGTCTGTAAGATTCTGTAATGGGCTAGGTTTTGCATTTCCACATCTTCTCTCTACACAAGGGACATAAGCAACCTAGTAACTCTGAAGCCTATTAATTGCTTACTCTGGACTCCAGGTACCCTCAGTGTACAGCTGCAGAAAGAATTCAAGATTATTCCTTGTCTTTCTGCAATGCGTTTCATCAAAGAAAGTCAGGAAAACCAACAGGCTTCATAGCTGAGAGCTGTGCAAGCTTCCTGGGTAGTTCTTTGGCCTTGTGTAGCCAAACAAATTTTTCCACATTTGTCATAATACAGGTTTGGGGAGTGTCACTATTATCAATCAGAAAAATAAATAAAAATATTAGGAACTGTTTTCAAATACACTCAGGAATCATGTAAAACAACGCAAACCCATGTAAACAATTTTGCTATCACTATAGTGAACTTCTCTATGATCCTAAAGTCAGGAGAAATAGCTTGAAAGTATTTATATTAATCAGTCCAACTGATATGAGTGCCTGTAGACTTATGCTAGTTAAAGTTAATACCAACAGTACTCTCAGAAATAGAGGCTAAAACATTTTACATCAGTTTTTATCCATACTCTAGTGCTATTTATTTTGACATGGTTACAGTAAAGATATGCACTATTATCTAAGCTGCAAGTATTAAGCTACCATTATAAATAAATCTCTTACAGAGTATTCTGAATATATTTTTCCTTGCCTACAACTGATTAATATAGCAGTGTTCTCTACCATGATTAACAATGCCCCATAAGTAATGGATTTTGATTGTTTGTCCAGTGTCTTGTAAGCATACATAGGAATTAACGTAAATGTCTGAATCAACATAATATGGTCTGCTCTCTAACAAAGGAAAGATTTTAGCAATATCTTTCACATTCTATTTTGTGAAGAACAACTTGAGTTTACTTTATATAGCCACTTAAGTTGACCACCAGCAGTACGGTATAGAAGCAGCAACAAGGCTTATAAAAACATAATCCATAATCTTCTACAGCCTCTCATTGCATTTACAGTGTTTTTCATTTTTTATCAGTAGCAAGTCCTTTGTAGAAATAACTTCAGAATATGTATTAATCTCAGATACAATACCATAAATGGATTTCCAACTGGAGAAAAATCAAATATTACAATTGATTTCAAGGACCAAAGTTGTCAGAGAAAGAAGAAACATTTTAATCTGAGAAATCACCTCAGCTGTAGTATTAATCCTCAAAAGAGACCAATTCAATATTGCAGTTTTAAATTTGAGCATGGCCAGAAGGCCAGAAAGAAGAAGAAAAGAAGTATATATCTTTGGCTCTTTCCAAAACAAGTAATAAAAAGGAGTGCCTTCATTCTCCTCCTCTTATTGCTTTTAGACCGTACAAGGAAAACTGAAGTGTAAAAGAGTGCTGCAGAGAGTGCAGGAATAAAGGTAAATTTGAGGGCAGTTTTCAAAAACACAGGCTGAGCAGGAAGAAAGCAGAGAATTAGGGTTCTCATATTACTACACTAGGACATGCTCAAAAAATATTATATATATATCACCTTACTGGTCTTTTGGTTATACTCAGGTACAACATGAGAATAATATACTGTCTCCTGAGATCATTTCCCAACTGGTCTTGAGCCTGTTTCTTAGGTTGTCATCTACAATATGTTTTAGTTTTCTATTTTCATCCTGTAGCATCACTCCTGTATTTAACTCTTACTATAATTATCAAGAGAAAACCAGATGGAATTTATCAAAAGATAACATATCTGTGACCTTGTTCTTGCTATAGGCTGAGAGTTCTGAAAATCACATATTGGTATATCATTTTATTATTTTTTTTAATTTATCTTTCAGTTGAGAAAGAAGACTGCATGGAGTCTGTGTGTCTGTGTGCATGTAAATGGCATATGAGATTTTTTAAATGAGAAAAAAATTAAAAAAAAGCCATATTCATACAGCAATTCATATTCCTTGTCCAAAAGGAATCTTTCAGTGAGTTCTGACTTTTGCAAGACACTTCCTCAGTGCCTCACCTCTTGCCTTGTCTGTTTTGCCTTGATTGTCTAATTCATGATCAAATGAGTGCAATGGTTTACAAATGCGCATTGGTATAGAAAGGATTTGGGAAGTGACATCTAAACCAATGTACACTAGATATGGGTAACGTAAAGTCAAGACAACTCTTCTCTCAGTTCTTTCATCCTGAAGTGGCTTAACAAGAACAGCTGAATTCATCAAGGCTGAATTCATCAGTTAAAGTACAAGCATAAGAATAAGAGAACTAAGCTAAGAAGCTGTCAGTAAGTGGTGCTCAGATGCCTAGAGACTTTCATTTTTGCACAGTAGTTTATATTTATGCATGCCTATTACAAATATCTATAGCTATCTGAAATGAAAAATAAAATGTTGTTTCCCATCCCTAGGAAAGACATATCTGTAGCTTTACCAAAGGAGCAGATATATAAAAAAAAAAATACAAATTCTCCAATTCTTTTGAAAGGAGATAGTTCCACTAATATATCAAGCTGGTAACTACTGAAATCTGTTTTAAAGGCAAAATCAGTGAAACACAACTAGCAACCTGAAGCATGCTCCAAAGGAAGGAGTCAGAGCCACACAGATTTTGGCCTTCTGGGATACATAATGAGAAGACTAGGGAAGACAACTTTCCATTCAAGTCACCTAGTTTGAAAGAATCTGTCTTGATTCTCTGAAAATGCCAAAAATGAAATATGACTGTTGACATACAAAGACTTCATTTCCCATTGTGCCCTTTTTAATCACTCTTGCTGAAGGTGAAATGTCTTTCTGTACTTCTGTATCCTATTTTAGGATATGATTTTGAACCGTGAGAAGTTGTCACTATTTTTGTTAGTCCAATTCAGTTAAATAATGTTTTTGTGATAAAATGAATTTCAATCTACATTGTATCTATCCCCATGAGAAGAAGAATTAAATGACAATGGGATAAATGATTTTCCATGTCCTCAAGACTGCACGAATACCTGGGGGAAAAAAGTTGCCTTTGCCAAGACTGTGAGCTAGAAACACTTTTGTTGCTGTTCCTAGTGGGGAAGGAAAAAAGCTTCACCCTGGACTGAGACCAGCTGTCAAAAGAGGAATATTTTGGAAGATTTTTCACATATTAGGTGATTTGATGCTATTAGGTTTCAATGGCCTTTTATTTTTTTCAACTGCTCTCTCACCTAAAAACAGTCAAGCTCATAAGGTCAAGAAGAGGATTAAGGGATTTTACAGATAACCAGAATTGGAATCAACAACTCAAATCTCAAATCAGCAGAGTTCAAATTGGAAAAATGACACCATATTGAAGTGAGAAAGCGAGGGTGATCATCACGGAATGTGACAAATTCTTCATCACCTGCAGTTAGGATTGATGTCCTTATAAAAGATGCATTCAAATGGATCTTATAAAGTTAGATGTAGCAGTCACTTTCACGAATTCTATATTAGTATTATCTAAGAGGTCAAACAGACATTTGAAATAGTTTTCTGACTTTAAATTCTATTAATATTATTTATATATGAATATAGCAGTAAAATCTGACACGTAAATAGGGTAATTCTGAATGAAAAAAACCTGCTTTCCTCTTTTAAACTTGTCCTTAAAAGAAATTAATTGGATAATTATATTACATAATTGTAATTAATGTAAAATACATATATGCTAAAAATCTATACTAATCATAATAGCAATAAACATATTTAGAGGCTGAAAAGAAACGTGCTTGTTAAGCTTATTGAATCACTTATTTTAGAAAATATGTAGAGAACAGCAGAAGTAATTAGTTTATCAAATGTTATCAGTTCAAGTGACCTTCTCACTGGAAAATGCTGAGGGACAGTTGAACTATTCAGATGATGCAGGTCACAGAAGCCACTTGCTCTGATCTGGAAGGCTCCTCAAAAAACTCTTTGGATCAAGGTTCAGGAGAGGCAGCACCTGTGTGATATTATCCATCTGGAAGGTGTGATCAAAATGAGTCCATCAAAAAGTAGCTGCAGCCTCTAAGTGCTTTCACCATGGTCACAGCTGGAAGCCGAGCTGTGGATTTGTAGGTCAAGCTTTTACACTTATTGCTGATAACTGTTAGAAGCTATGTGGAGATTCTTTTCAGGCAGTGACCTAGATTTAGCCTGGTTCAGTTCACAGGCCTTTTTTTTTTTTGCAGGGAGAAAACCCTGTCCTTCCTTATATTGTGTCTAATTTATGCAACTCATTTAGTCTAGAATACTCTACAGCCGGTTGAAAAAGATGACAATTCAAACTATCAAGAGAATACACTAAATATGAGCATACCCCAGTTTCTTCACCTCTGTATGACTGAATGCAACAAAAATTATTCTATAGCATTAAAAAATCATGAGCTATTTCCAAAGGACATCAATCAAAGTTTCAATCTCATTATAGGCTTGAGAGCTTTTATCTTCTCTGACAAGTTCAAGTTCAGGTTGATGACTTTGACCTTCTCAGAGCACCTCTAAATCCAGAGAAATGGGGGTCTTTATCACAGGCACTTATTTCTATATATCCAGCACAGCATCTTACAGAAATTTTCTACCGTATTCACCATAAGCTTAGATTTCACTTTTCCTTGGTCTCCTTATAAAATTCCTTTTCACATCTAGAAGAGAGGTAGAGCTTGTACCATTTCTTTCATCTTAATAATTTTCCACTAAAAATCTACCAATCCTTCAAGTATCAATATCACATTCTAATGAGTGAGTACCTTTCTACTTAAATCCTTACATTGAAACAATAACCCTCCCTGGGTCTTTCTTACTGAAAAGGCTGTGCACAACTTTAGCTGACCTCAAAGATAAGAAAGATGTTCCTGGCTGCACAGAGAGTTTGTGGTATTCTGTACATTGATAAAACTTCAACCTTAACCCTACCCAAAATATATATTTGTGTGAAACTCTTGAGATTTCTGGTATCACATAGTGTTCTTACCTTTAAAATTTCTTAGCGACTATGTAGAAGAATACACCATCAGAAGCAAACACATACACTATTTTTCAAGACAGATTATGACTGAATCCTTTTTTTTAATTTTTAATCAGATACTTTTACTTCTTCCTAAACTACCACAGTGTGGAGGGAGACCTTCCCAGAATAACTATTGAGTCCAATATGTTTAAAATTCTTGTTCTTCCTGTAGTAACACTCCCTTTACAAGATGAAACACTAATTTAGGTTGATTGAAAATCACCATATAATAAGTTTTGTGCAAATGCTTTTGCATATCAATATATTAGGACTCGATTTTATAGAGAGCTCTAAAAATTCTTTTTTGAACACTGACAATATTCTATAGTATAAATTAGCAATGAGAAAACTAGAATGAGTTCAAATTTCTACTGCAAGATGCATCCTACATTTCAACATGGTACATTCATCAACTCATTGCACACTTATTGGCTTATCTTTGCAGTGAAGACAGTACACTCACTGCTGATCTATGCAGGATATTATATCTTACACTAATTCAGCTAGAATATTTAATAGCTCTGGAAGCCATCAAAATGGCTTTCAAATGCCATTTCCAGAATCTTTTCAGGGGGTTCTATGCTTGCTTTGTATTACATCCAGGAATGAACATAACAAGTGTATGCCAGAAAAAAATCAGCTAATCTCTGGTTTTGGCTCTATTGGAAGTTACTTGCATTAGAACTGAGTGAAGCAGTCCTTAGATTTGGAATATCTGAGTTTTAAATATGCATTTCAGCCTGATTGCTATTTTTCATACTTAAAATCATGTTTTGTTCTTTATTATTTTTGTCCCTTGTGTTCCTAGACATCTTGTATTCTATAAATGCCTTTTAATCAGCAGGGTATATCAGTTAACTTCAAGACAATCTATAACTACCTGAAATCCAATTCAAACTTATAGCACATATGAAACACATCAAATTAAGCACCATTTTTTTCCTATTCTACTCTGGGTTTTTTGACAGTTCTAAAGCCATATATGATCATGTAATCTTTTTATTTTTTCTCTTTACATGAACAGTCCTTTGCTAATTTCCAGCGCTGGGTGAGGGCGGGTGGGGCATAATTTTTTTACAGACCCTAAAGGGTTGCATTTATTTTCCTACGGGTAACATCATTGGAGTATTTTTTTTTCTTTTTAAGAAATACAAGATGAGCATCCAAAGACATGAAAGGAAATACATTGCAGTTCCTTCACTCTGGAACTGGAGTTAATTTTACCTATTTAAAAAGAAAACAGAATACATATAAAAAAATCTAAGCCACTGCTCTGCTCTTTGCAAAATTGTTAATACCTGTAATAAAATCTATATTTTGGTATGTTAATCTTTAGACTGTCCAGAGTTCCTGTTCCTTGAATTCTGCTTCTCATACTGTCAATTTATACAGTTTCTTAACGTTTTTTTGAATCCAGTCCATTCTATTATAAGTAATGTAAACAGCATCTATATTTTCAACTAACTTAATTACCATGCAATACATCCCTGTTTCTTATATTGTCACTAGTGTGTACAGTGAAAATGAGGGCAGAGGAATTGGTTATGTGTAATTTGTAAATATCTAACTGAAATGCAAAATCTAGTCTTCTTTGAGGGTTTTTTTTGTTGTTGTCAGTAGTGAGCAAAAGGACAGTTCAAAGTGCCTAAAGTAGGCTTCTCCTTTGATTTCAGTGAAGGTTAAATACGTAGGGAGCCTAAAGGTGAGATTTGTCTGATTAAAGCAGATATGAAGAGATGACATGGTCACTTGAGGTTTCTCTTCAAGTTCAGTGGGAGAAACAGGGACTAAATCTTCTCTTTCTAAACTGCTTTTCTATAATAGGCCAAATGAATCACTTTCTGTTTTTCCCGTTGACCTTAAAGAGAAGCCTCAAGCAACTTGCTTAAGTATGTATGCCTACAGCATATGTTGTAAATGTATGAAGTTGGGTAAGATGAATTCCACACTAACCTCCTAATTTAGATTATTAAATTTACCCGGCAACTTCATGCATAGCTCCAGGGCATCCAGTAATTTTTCCAAGTGTTAAAAAGTGTACTATTTTATTTGTTACCTTTCAGTTTTCAAAGCATGTTTCATCTTTAGTTTTCAGGCAGCAAAAAAGAATTTAGCAGATAAATTTCATTCCAAAACTCAACCTACTTGATCCTTCCAGACCTGTAGCTCCCACTCCATATCTGCATCAGATAGTGTCCTGGTTTCAGCTGTAACAAAGTTAATGATATTTTTTTAGTGGTTGCTGTGTTTCAGATTTGATATAAAAGGAATGTCAATAATGTATATTGGTTTAGTTGTTGCCAGATTATGTTTATATTTTTCAAGGACTTTTTCAGTTTTCCATAGGAGCTGATAAGGAGCATGGAGAAAACAATAGAATGGCTGATGGAATATTCCATATCATAGTCATCATTCTCAGCATATAAATGTGGTTACCCAGCTGGAAGAGGGTTCTCATGATCACTGCTTGGGATGGTGCCAATTCACCAATTTATCGGGCGTTGAGAGTTACTTGTGTCTTGTATATTCTTTTACCATTATTGTTGTTGTTACTGTTATTTTTCCTTTTCTGTTATTGCTATATTAAACTGTCTTTATATCAACCCATGAGATTTTTTCCCTTTCCTTTCCCCTCCTTTTCTCCCTCTTCCTGTGGTCCATAGTAATCCAGATTCATAATGTATCTAAAGGTCTTTAACTATCAAAGAGCCTGCAGTTTCTGTTTAATTCTTGCATAAGATTCACGGCCTACCTGAAAACATAGGTGTATAGCTCCTTTCAAATGTTACAGACAGTCATCTTAATTTCACCACACTATGCAGAAGCATTTTAATTCTATCAAGTCCAAAGTTTGAATAGCTCAAACAGACAGTTTGGAAGTAAGGCTCTCAAGCCAACAGCATATTCTTCTAACATCTATCCTGGGATCAACAGGCAGACAATGAGCAGGGCTCAGCAGTGAAATTAACAGGAAGACAGAAACAAAATTAAGGATGAACCAAGTAGGAAAACAAAGACCAAGCAAAGATACAAGCTCAGTTAGGCCAGGCCTAAGGAACAAGACAAAACTGTGGTGTAGAGGCCTGAAGCTTGAATGGCGAGTGATGTCTCAGTGTTTTAGTTATGCTCTGGATTCCCGAGATCCATCAAGGACTGATGGCTATGTAGTTCCCTTGCAATGTGGTGTGGGCAGAATGACTACCTATTGGGAGGTCCCTATGATCACAGTTGTCAGTAGGACCATTAGCTCCTTCTCAACGGTTGGCTCTAGGGTACTGGACAAATTTTTGAATGCAACAAGAAAATGCTACTACTTACAAGGTGCATAAGATTATGACTATACATTGCTTTGCCTGGAAAAAAAAAAGATCCATGGAGACACTCAGCTGAGATGGCTGCTACAGAGAGTTGCTCACCATAGTTCATTAAATCGATCCATCACCCAGACACTAGTGGGGGTGAACAAAATAGGAACAGAAGAGAGGAGTCTGGCCTGGACATTAGGAGAGAATATGTCATCCTTCTCTGCTAGAGTTCTGTCTCAGCTCAGAATCTACAAATTTCGGCTTGAATCTACTTCCAGTGAACAGCTGGGATAGAAGCATACTGAACAAAATGAAATCAAAGTTTGAACAATTAAAATTATATATTTTCATTATACTCTTATACCAATATACTTCTAACATTATTGAAGACTTTTGACATATAAGAGATCACTTCTTATCAGTACAACTTATGGTGGTTCCTGCTTGTCAATAAATATCAACAACCTCTTCACTGATTTTTAAATGTTTTTTTTTTCTTTTTTCAAGTATTCATAATGCTCTACAAATTATGAGAATACATTTTCTTTATAGAACGGCCTCTTAAAAAACAAAACAGGACTCAAAACACATACATATGACTCTGAGATGGTTAATGCTGCTAGTAATAATGTGAGCTTTTTGCCTGGTTTGAATTTTACATAAAAAAATGAGACACAATTAAAATAATGTTAATTCCAAACAAACTCTTCATCTATCTGAAGGAAACATGTTTTCCTCAGCAGTGGGCAGCATATTTGGAAGCAACATGCAATTGTCATGTGTGTCTCTGAAAGGGGGAAATGAAAATATGAATTTTGCTACTGTTCCTTAAGTGCCAGCATATCAGAGATGTCCAAGCAGGGGGACCGCAACCTGCATGCATGTATCACTGTAGCTTTTAGGGATGTAATTTCTACTGACGTTGGCAATGAAATCTCCATGGATCAGTGGCTGAAACTCCTTCTCTTTCCCCAAGAAGCAGCAGCAAACTCTTCCAACAAGGAATGAGGAAGGGCTGCAAAGCTGTAGCTACTCTGTATAGAAAAATTCCCACCTAGTAATAATGCACACCTCATTGATGTCACACTGATCCTTTCACTGCACAAGAAATATTCTGTCAGTATGATGTGAGAATCAGAGTCACTGTAAGGACCAGAACTTTTAAAACTGTATAGGACTGCAGTGATAACTACAGCTGTTGCTCTGGACCATCTCCTTTAAGGAGCTGGAAGGGTTGCTTGTGCAATAATACAAGCAGCTCAGAAACTGCCTTGATGGTTCAAGATGTAGGAAGAGGGTAAAGGTGATGTACACAGGAATATTGGGATATGATCTGCCTTAAGTAGCTGGAGAAACTGAGGTGCAAGTCTCAATTTGGGGAAGGATGCCAGGGATGTACAGTAGGAGCAAAGGGAAATATCAGTGTCTATAAGCTATGGACTGGAAGAACTGACCTTGAAGGAAAATGGTTATGGATATAGAAGATAGTGTGCTGAGATGGTGGATTAATAAGTAAAGTCTGCACTGGGGTTAGAGCATATAAATTTGTATACGCAAATGGATGTATAATTTTTTTTCTTCATTTTTGCTATGGAATATTATTTTCTTTGGATTTGTCAATAGTTGTTAGAACCATTCAGTAACATGCATATATCCCTGCTCAAGCTTATTTATCACACAAATTAAACATTGTATCACCACTCTCCTTTAATTACTATCCCTATTGAAAGCTGCTGGCCTGATTTACCAAACAGTACAGCAAATGCAAGATTACACAGGCTTCATTATGAGCTGTAGGCACCTATGAAAATGAGGCCAACTTTGTACTTGGGTGTTGCACAAGCCGGAGCTAATGAACCAGCCACGTCGCTGAATATTTCCTGTATAAAACATTCATGTTGAAAATTACACATTACAGTGTGGTAGCTGACATTTTCAGAGGTTGGGTTGGGTTTGTTTGTGGGTTTTTTTTTCTAAATCACCTATTTTTCCCTGAGCTGTGCAATATCAGTGAGCACAGAAAGATGGAGACGACTGTGTTTTCGTGGCTGTAAGAAGGAGACTTTTCTTTTAAATGGTCTTTGATGTATTACTTTATTTTAATACCGAAATATTGGCACAATTTGCTAAACTGTAATTCATGAAGACTGAAAAATTTCTAAATACAGACAAGCTAAATCAAACTATAAATCGTGTTTCACAAGAAAGCTAGGTTTTTTCTATTTTAAGGTTTTAACTTTGATTTTTAATGGTGAAAGATATGTTTATGTATATTTTCAAAATTTCATAACTTGAGATGTCATAATGAAGTCTGCTCTGCTTACTTCTGAAGTCAGGATGTGGCTCATATTGCAAACCTTGCCAACCCGCCATTTCATCTCACTTAAATTCCTATAGGTCTTGCACAGCTTCAGCACAGCTTTCTCAAACTGCAGTCATACATGCATTTTTAAAAACAACATCTTAGCAGAAGTAGGGAAAATATCACTTTGCGTGATATTCAGCTCTAAGTCTAAAATGTCTGAACTCTTCTGAAGCTGGTGAAGTTTAGACTATATTCTGGCTAAATTTGGCCAGTTTTGTAGAAGCAAAGGCGATTTGGATAGCAAATGTGCTAGAAGTTATTCATAGCTTATAGCTCTGCTTTAGTGTTTGGAAGTTCATGTCATGCTTGTTTTCACATTGAGGAAATACAAAATTTAGAGTCAAAATTGCCAAATACTTTGCATCATACTAATTGTAGAACAAGAATATTTTTTTCAAAATCTAATCCAACGTTTCTTGCGGGACCCTTGAGAAATGCACCAAATGCAGTTGCAGTTCATACATGTCCAGGAGAACTTAGTGCTGAGCAATGATTGGAGAATATCCTGTAATCTAATGACCTCCCTGACACTGACCATGAATGTATTAGTAGCTGCAATGTTAATTATGTGCGATGGACTGTACCTCCTCTTTGCTAAATTGAAACCCTTACAAAGCACTAATACAAAAAAGTGTTAGTAATTAATCCAAAATTGCATGATGGAAAATAACTGAAAGAAATTGTGAAGGAAAGGATAACCTTACCAGAATATTAATGATTTGCTTTAAAAATATACATCTATTGGTCTACAGCATCTTTGCTGGCATCACTGGGAATTTACAGTAGATTTCAATTAACAACATAATTTTTTCTTGTTCAATACTGTCAGTTAAAACATGAGAAGCATATTTTAAAAAAGCCTAAAACCACAGAACTTCAGAGTTAAAATAAACTCTATCTCCTTCATTCATATCAGCATCTTTACAAGCTGTGGTATTTTATGTAAATCAGGCTGTATTTGCATCTTCAAAAAATTCAAAAATTAGACCAAGTCGTGAGCCTAATTGATGGCAATAAAAGATCTGATTATGTAAAGAGTTGAGCATAATTCACAGAAGCCTGACAAGGGGCACTCTATCTGCACTCAACTGCCAAAATATAGAAACATGGTATGATCTGAATTGTGATTCCATTGTAGCATGTGTAGAAAAGCATGATACAAAACATTCTGGTTTTAAAACTTATTGAGACTTGTGTTTCTCTTTTGAGGGAACCTTAGTCTCTACTTATTCTCAAAGTACTGGCATAATCCAACAACTGTCCTTCATCAAACATGACCCAGTTACATTAGTTGTTTTTTTTAAACTGAAGATTATCCTTAGAGAAAAGATCAGGCTGAAATGTTTTAATTGCATCAATTATCTTAAATAATTAATTAAAATAGCACAATACTGACAGATGATGGTCTCCAGAGTTCATGCATCTGTGATCTTGGTTGCTTTAATGTTTATTTTGTATCACCCATAACCATGTTAGTCAGTAAAGATCCTTCTGTGTATATGTAATGACAAACTAATTGTTTCAGGACATGTAAAATCTGAAGAACTTGCACACAGAACTGAAAAATATTTTTTTTCTTTTATTTTCTTTTTTGATGAAAAAAAAACCTCATAAACAAATCACTGAGAAGCCATGTGCTATATAGTAACGTCATAGATAGTGTGCTTTAACTGATTATTCAGTGGCCCATTAGCTAATTCAGATTACAACTAAAGTTTTTTGAGCTTTACAGGATACAAGGAGAAAGAAGTGGCAGCTTGATTTCCTGGTCTCACCAAAATAATTAAGACATTCATACATTAGTTTAGACTTCCCATTACCTATAAACAGTGTAAGAATAAAAAAGTTTTCTGCCTGATTACTACATCAAAGCCATTCTTATTAGGCAGGTTAGAAGAAATAACTTCAGCTAAACTAAATAGACATTTTGTTTATTGAAAAGGGTGTAAGTTTAGCACGTAGAGGTATAGGCAAGACTTGTTGAAGGCTTGCACTTGGGCTAAAAGCAAAGTTAATAAAATAACACAATATTAACACCACATATGTTAAGTAGATTGAGACCCAGGGATAAGTTTTGAAATGTAGTGCTAAGTTAGTTACAGAGATCATCAGGCACAATTCCTGTAGGCTGTGCGAGAAACAAATGAATTGATTTGATTTCAACTCCTCCCTACAGGAAGCAAATCTTGGTTTCAGACTACATCACATTTTTACTACTGACCTGTTTTCCAATAACAAGAGAATGAAGAAAGGCTAATACAGTGACATTCCTCTGGGTAAAATGGCACAGCCCTTACTCACCTCTACATGTAGATTTTGTGTCCAAGAAGGAAGAGAAGGGAAATGCTTACTGCAGAGCTAGTTCTGTCCTTGGAAAAACTGGAAAAACCTCTTCAGGCTACTCAATCCCTTCATCCCCCAGACTGTATTGATACTGGGGGCTGCCCCAGCTTAAGGCCTTGCATGTGGACTTGTTGAACCTCGTGAGGTTCACAAGGACCCACTTCTTGATCTTGTCCCTCTGAATGGCATCCCATCCCTCAGGCATGTCAACTGCACAATCTCAGTTTGGTGTAATCTTCAAATTTGCTGAGGGTGCATGTGATTCCACTGTCTATGTCACCAATGAAGATATTGAAGTATTCATCCCAATACAGAACGCTAACAGCCACCACTCATCACTAATCTCCCTTTCCAGAGTTTCCACCTCTTGTGTTCCCATGTGAAGAACTCTGGAGCATGGAAATAGGAAGGAACCAGTGTCTTGCAGTCTTTGGGATGAAATGTCATGAATGCCTCTTAGAAACTCCTTATATTCTGTCATACAGCCAGTCAGCTTTATAATCACAATTATGACTGAATTGTTCTAAAATCCCACTTGTTTCATCCACAGGTCAAGAAGCCCCACCACGTAAAAATTAACAAACTGAGGGCCTGTGTGGATTTGATCTTTTCAGTTTAGTAAAAAGATGACATGATTACACAGTGAATAAGTATTTTTCTGAGAAATATTTTTGAAAACAACTTCATTAGCTTAGTAGATGAAAGCATAAGAATATTCAAAAGCAGAAAGATAAAGCTGGACAACATCAAGCACAAAATGACTTATTTTCAATAGTCAAAATAAGTAATGTTTGGAGCACTTTAGCAAATATTTACTTTCTCCCCCAAAAATCATTCTTCAGGGTTCACTTTCAAGATATGTTATGTAGAAATTAATTTGTATAATGTGGGGCTATTGAAATACAGAAGACAGAAGTAAAAGAAATGCCAAGGCATGTGAATGATCTGAGGCTGAATCAGAAGACTGAGAGACAGTTCAGAACTACCTTTACCCTGTGAGTTTTCCATTGAACATAGAAAATATGGGGAAGAAAAAAAAACCCAACACTTAAAGAGATTCTGTACTCTCTTCAGAGGAGAAAATTATTCCGTGTATGGTATATAAAAGAAAGGGCCAAGAAATTGTTCAGGAAGAAAGTGAAAAAAATGCTAAGATTACAGCTGTGATATTTCAGTGCAGATTACTGATTATGCCTAATAATAAATGCAACTTGAAGAGACAGAGATGTTATTGAGACTTTCAACTTTCTAGATTTGTACTCTTTGCACTCATCAAAAACAAAGGATAATTATTTAATGGGCTTATTTTCAGAAGAATTGA
Source organism: Nycticryphes semicollaris (assembly GCA_013400055.1). Classification (NCBI taxonomy): domain Eukaryota; kingdom Metazoa; phylum Chordata; class Aves; order Charadriiformes; family Rostratulidae; genus Nycticryphes; species Nycticryphes semicollaris. The sequence goes on from VXBJ01007277.1 coordinate 631,413, forward strand.
CATTAATTTCGGATATTTTTCACCAAGGTTGTAACTTGTGCTGCCTATTCCTTAAACATGTCTGTCAAAATATATCATTGTCCAGAAACAAGCTCACAGCTAACCAAGATCATGCCTGTGTGACTCAAACTGTACCAAGCAGCAAAATTAGTCTGAGCAAATACTCTTTGATTTTCCCTGCTTTCACAATACTTAGTATAACAATTTTGCTCCTCAAATTTTATTATACCTTATCTATAATTACTAAGCTGTATTTCCAGTTATGCATATAAGTATATAAAGACTGAATTGTGAGCACGTATAAAAAATCTTATATTTATTGGATGATATAATAAGATTAAAGACATTATTTGCTTGTTCCAAGGCTTTTACATTTATTGTTAATATGAATGTGTATCCCCAAATTACTTTCATTTGAAATTTTTGGCATAACTTGAAACTGTGACAATCTATTTCATATCAATATTTCTCAGGTTTTTAAAAGTAGTTTCTGTAAATGAAAGTCACTGAAATTCCCACGTCTTTCACTTCTCTAACTCTCCTCCACATGTTGCCAAAGACAAACCCATCTTAACATATAAGTCATACTTTAGCCAATTCTCTGATCCCCCAGTGGGCCTTCTCATACTTCTAGATGAGATGGACAACACCAGAGAGAGATTTATTTCACTAAAAAATGATGAGGACCAAAATGAGTGTATAAATTTATAAAATCATAGAATGGTTAGAGTTGGAAGGGACCTTGAAGATCATCCAGTTCCAAAACTCCTGCCATGGGCAGGGACACCTCCCACTAGACCAGGTTCCTCAAAACCCCATCCAGCCTGGCCTTAAACACTTCCAGGGCAGGAGAATCCACAACTTCCCTGGGCAACCTGTTCCAGTGCCTCACCACCCTCATAGTAAAGAATTTCTTTCTGATATCTAATTTCAATCTCTCCTCTTCTAATTTAAAGCCGTACCCCTTGCCCTGTCACTACACTTCCTGACAAAGAGTCCCTCTCCCGCTTTCCTGTAGAATCCCTTCAGATATTGGAAAGCTGCTATGTCTCCCCAAAGACTTCTCCAGGCTGAACAACCTGGATATTTATGATTTATGACATATGATGTAATACAAAATACATATGTGTATATATATATATATGAGATATATATACATATGTGATGTATCTTCTGGGAAGAGAGATAACATTGTTGGAATCAGAGTCATTAAATACATGCTAAAATGAACATCATGTATAGTTTTGAGATATTTTTAAATTAAATACTGCAAAGACATGGATGTACATAACAGATCACTGTATTGCAATATAAATATATGTGAAATAAGTAGCAAGCTCAGGAGTCTTACATTTGCTTTAATCATCCACATTACAGAAATTCTAGAAATATCAAGATGCGGAAAGTTGTTCTATTTAAGAATTCAAGCGTATCGCAGGTTTCAGAAACCAATAAACATTGGTTTAGAGCCATCTTAAGTCATCTTAACCTGCCCAAATTGTTAACATAAAGAACAAAACAAATCTGTGACCATTAGAATTTGTTATCATTCAGCTGTGCATTTCTTATTTTTGTTTTCATTACATTTCAGTTACTACAGTTAATGAACACAAGCAGACATTAGTCTAATAAGCTCCAATTGTGCATACAACACATGCACTCATTCACAGGGTACCATATGGCAACTCTGCATTTAACTAACCTTTTGGACTCAAAGTGTACTAATTATACTTTGCTTTGTAAGGTAAAGTGGTGCTTTGGTTGAATTCAAAACTGCCTGTTGGAACACTGAGACAGTGGATCTAGAGAATTTAGTTACATATGTGTGAGAAAAAGAAAACAAGGAAGGAAAGAAGTCTGGCCTAACTAGGAAAAACAGCTTGTCATTTACGAATAGTGAATGCCTAACCTAAATTTACTTCTCTGAGAAGAGTAAGAATGGAGATAAAGGAGAAAAAAAGAACAAATTGTTTGAAAGCCAACACCAATGACCTGTGAAGTTTTAACTTGAAGATAATCAGTTCTCATAAACATGTGAAAGATTCAGTGAACATATCATTGATTGTACTGCAGCCTCTAATACTTGGAAAAGATACCGATTTTGATCTCTTGGTGATATATGTCTTGGGTATTAAACAAATATCAGTTGAGTAGTACTGTTATGAGCAGCCTGAATGTGCTACTGATAGCCATCAGCAGTTCAGGGATTAGAAAAAGCAGCCTTGAATATGACAAACATTGCACTTTTCTGCAGACAAAAAGGCTGGATAGTGTTTACAAAAGAACTACTTGCCTCAGACAAGCAATAGCAAACTGTTAGTGTCATTCAACTAGAATGGACCTTTTGATATTAGAAAATTTTTACAATATAATGAAGATTAATAAAAGTTATGACAAACTATTATGGATTTGTTCCATTTCAATGCAGTACTGTCAAAAGTCTTGTAATATATTATCAAGCTCATATAAAGAACCATCATATTTCGTAGACTGACAAAAAGAGACTTTTTGGTTCACCAAATCCAGCTGAACAGTTCAGGAAAAAATCTGAAAAGCATTGATGTTATTGAAATTACAGGTGTTTAAAAAAAATTCATAACCAACTTATTTTAACATTAATTACAGCAGTTTTCATGATTAAAAAGCAACAAACCTATGTGGTCAGTAAGAGATCTGACCTTAGATTAACAGAGACAAGAAACAGGTACAAATGAATAAAATATGTAGTCAGAAAGAACAGTTTTTCCTCTCTTATGTGCTGCTTCTCATAAAAGCAGGTTTTGAAATTTCTAGGTGGAGAACAGTCACATAGATACCTCCTCAAAGCAAAAATAAATTAAAATTGCAAAATTATATTACAGTTTCATAAAAGAGGTTTCACAACAGTACTGTAAAGTTGTCTCAAAATTCTCACCAGATATTGCTCAGCAGCGCACTATATTTTGTTTTGGTGTTTTAAAAAGCAATGTTTAATTTATGTCCTTTGTATTAAAAAGCTTACTAAAATCTAGTGACATAACTATTTCTTCTGGTCATAAAATTTATATAGAAGTCCATATATTTTCAGAATGATGGATTGAGGTGCCCTGTTGTATATAATATAAAATAAACATTTGTGCCCTGGAGAACAGGCAAGGTGCCTGAGGACTGGAGGAAAGCCAATGTTACTCCTGTCTTCAAAAAGGGCAAGGAGGGCCTGGGAAACTACAGGTTGTTCAACCTCATCTCCATCCTTGGAAAGATGATGGAACTCATTCTAGACATCATCTCAAAGCATGTGGAGGAAAAGAAAGCTATCAGAAGTAACTGATATGGATTCACCAAGGGGAACATCATGTCTAACTAACCTGATAGCCTTCTATGATGGCATGATTGGATGGATAGATGAGGGGAGGATGGTGGATGTTGTCTACCTTGACTTCAGCAGGGTTTTTGACACACTCTCCCACAGCATCCTCATAGGTAAGCTTAGGAAGTATGGGTTAGATTAATGGATAGTGGGGTGAATTGAAAACTGGCTGAAAGACAGAGCTCTGAGGATTGTGATTAGTGGCACAGAGTCTAGTTGGAGGTTCCCCTAGTGAGGCTGCATCTGGAGTACTGTGTCCAGTTCTAGGCTTCCCAGTTCAAGGACAGTGAACTGCTGGAGTGAGTACAGCAAACGGCTATGAAGATGATTAGGGGAGCAGAACATCACTCTTATAAGAAAAGGCTGAAGGACTTGGGTCTTTTTTGTTTGGAGAAGACTGAGTACAGATCTTATCAATGCTTATAAATGCTTAAAAAGTGTCAAGAGGAGCGGGCCAGTCTTTTTTCAGTGGTGCCCAGTGGTAGGACAAGAGGTAACGGGCACAAAATTGAATATAAGAAGTTCCACCTAAACATGAGGAGAAACTTTACTTTAAGAGTGGCAGAGCACTGGAACAGGTTGCCTGGAGAGGTGGTAGAGTCTCCATCTCCGGAGACATTCAATACCAGCCTGGACACCCTGTGCAACCTGCTCTAGGTGGACCTGCTTTGGCGGGGTGGTTGGACTAGAAGATCTCCAGAGGTTCCTTCCAACCCCATATCATTCTGTCATTCTGTGATTATGATCTTAGAAAGAAAATACACCAAAAAGGGATCTTAAATTTAGCTGTAATCATCAGTTATATGCAGATTCCAAGTATTCAGGATTTTGGCAAATGCAAGATGGGGAGGGGGGAAATTAAAAAGGGAATTAAATACATTCTTAAACATCAGAAAAGTTAAACAAAACAGTGAAAAGTTCTGATTTCATTCATACAATTTTAGCTAAAATTTTAGCTAATTTCCAATAATTACTTCTGGTCTATGTAACAGCTTCTTTCATGAGTTTTATCTTGATATTATAAATACGTTCACTGGAAGAATTTATTTATGCACACAACCTGTGATTATGAAATCCAGAGTGCTGATTTGAAGACCCAGAAACACATTCAAATAATTTTTAAAATGTAAGTTTAATTCCATGTGGTATTTGTTTACGCTGTAAACAGATTAAAATCTCCCTTCAGACTAAAGTGATTTGAAAAGAGAATGTAGACCATTAAGTCTTTGGTCTCTTTCCATATATAATTTTTATCCTAGCACTGCAGCAGTTATTTTATTCTAGGCTGTGGTTCAACATATGTTATAGATTGAGAGATACTCCTTCACACTTACAATATATATTCACAGGATGCACAAGAATATAATAACAGCAGGATATGTAACTCAACTTTCCTTCGTATGTTTTTCCATGCAGTAAATAATAGAGTGAACATTGCCATCAGAGTTTGATAAGTTGCACTATTACAACATCTTATTAAAGCCACTTTGCTAACACCTTTGACAGTGGTTCTTTAAACAATCCAGATCACCTATTTGCAACAAATTGGCATAGTGAGCAGGATACTAAATTAGGAATTGTGACAGTATGCAAACGTAACAGGCCAAAAGTATCTCCTGCTTATCAAAATGATGTATTTCTCTCAGTTTTAAAATTCTTTGGACATACAGCTGAATCATTTTTTAATGAAAGAATGTGATAAAAGGTGCATCCTCTTGACACAGAAGTCAGAGAGGAGGCAGCTTGGGAGCATGGTGTGAGATAGCATCAGATTTCTCATCCAGTTTAGGGGAAGAAATGCACATGGGGACCAAAACACGCAAGATGTCNCTGATATGGATTCACCAAGGGGAACATCATGTCTAACTAACCTGATAGCCTTCTATGATGGCATGATTGGATGGATAGATGAGGGGAGGATGGTGGATGTTATCTACCTTGACTTCAGCAGGGTTTTTGCCTCACTCTCCCACAGCATCCTCATAGGTAAGCTTAGGAAGTATGGGTTAGATTAATGGATAGTGGGGTGAATTGAAAACTGGCTGAAAGACAGAGCTCTGAGGATTGTGATTAGTGGCACAGAGTCTAGTTGGAGGTTCCCCTAGTGAGGCTGCATCTGGAGTACTGTGTCCAGTTCTAGGCTTCCCAGTTCAAGGACAGTGAACTGCTGGAGTGAGTACAGCAAACGGCTATGAAGATGATTAGGGGAGCAGAACATCACTCTTATAAGAAAAGGCTGAAGGACTTGGGTCTTTTTTGTTTGGAGAAGACTGAGTACAGATCTTATCAATGCTTATAAATGCTTAAAAAGTGTCAAGAGGAGCGGGCCAGTCTTTTTTCAGTGGTGCCCAGTGGTNTGAGTACAGCAAACGGCTATGAAGATGATTAGGGGAGCAGAACATCACTCTTATAAGAAAAGGCTGAAGGACTTGGGTCTTTTTTGTTTGGAGAAGACTGAGTACAGATCTTATCAATGCTTATAAATGCTTAAAAAGTGTCAAGAGGAGCGGGCCAGTCTTTTTTCAGTGGTGCCCAGTGGTAGGACAAGAGGTAACGGGCACAAAATTGAATATAAGAAGTTCCACCTAAACATGAGGAGAAACTTTACTTTAAGAGTGGCAGAGCACTGGAACAGGTTGCCTGGAGAGGTGGTAGAGTCTCCATCTCCGGAGACATTCAATACCAGCCTGGACACCCTGTGCAACCTGCTCTAGGTGGACCTGCTTTGGCGGGGTGGTTGGACTAGAAGATCTCCAGAGGTTCCTTCCAACCCCATATCATTCTGTCATTCTGTGATTATGATCTTAGAAAGAAAATACACCAAAAAGGGATCTTAAATTTAGCTGTAATCATCAGTTATATGCAGATTCCAAGTATTCAGGATTTTGGCAAATGCAAGATGGGGAGGGGGGAAATTAAAAAGGGAATTAAATACATTCTTAAACATCAGAAAAGTTAAACAAAACAGTGAAAAGTTCTGATTTCATTCATACAATTTTAGCTAAAATTTTAGCTAATTTCCAATAATTACTTCTGGTCTATGTAACAGCTTCTTTCATGAGTTTTATCTTGATATTATAAATACGTTCACTGGAAGAATTTATTTATGCACACAACCTGTGATTATGAAATCCAGAGTGCTGATTTGAAGACCCAGAAACACATTCAAATAATTTTTAAAATGTAAGTTTAATTCCATGTGGTATTTGTTTACGCTGTAAACAGATTAAAATCTCCCTTCAGACTAAAGTGATTTGAAAAGAGAATGTAGACCATTAAGTCTTTGGTCTCTTTCCATATATAATTTTTATCCTAGCACTGCAGCAGTTATTTTATTCTAGGCTGTGGTTCAACATATGTTATAGATTGAGAGATACTCCTTCACACTTACAATATATATTCACAGGATGCACAAGAATATAATAACAGCAGGATATGTAACTCAACTTTCCTTCGTATGTTTTTCCATGCAGTAAATAATAGAGTGAACATTGCCATCAGAGTTTGATAAGTTGCACTATTACAACATCTTATTAAAGCCACTTTGCTAACACCTTTGACAGTGGTTCTTTAAACAATCCAGATCACCTATTTGCAACAAATTGGCATAGTGAGCAGGATACTAAATTAGGAATTGTGACAGTATGCAAACGTAACAGGCCAAAAGTATCTCCTGCTTATCAAAATGATGTATTTCTCTCAGTTTTAAAATTCTTTGGACATACAGCTGAATCATTTTTTAATGAAAGAATGTGATAAAAGGTGCATCCTCTTGACACAGAAGTCAGAGAGGAGGCAGCTTGGGAGCATGGTGTGAGATAGCATCAGATTTCTCATCCAGTTTAGGGGAAGAAATGCACATGGGGACCAAAACACGCAAGATGTCCATTTTATTAGTGATGGGGAGGGCAAGGTGAATCCTATCAATACCTGGAAATACTTCCTCATGTCTCTCCTCTCCCTACGCATACCTTACTTCACCATCCTTTCACCCTATTTTTTTTAATATTAGTCTTCAAGATGAGCTAGTAGTAATAAAATCTCTTATCACCAACCAAAGCACAGTGTCTACGCTTGTTCCTAATACTAAATTGGAAGGGAGCTGGAAGATGGGGATCCTTCCCATCTGTGATTCATATGATTGCTATTCTGACTGAAGAGATTGTCATCCATTCATATATCTGTCTAGAAGTAATCTAAGATGCATCTTTTATGCTGCTAATTTCCTGTGCTGGACAGTGCTCCCCTAAGATTACACTGAGGTTGGGACTTCAGTGTTATTTCTGAGGGCAGCGTGTTTACAATGAGTCATCCATTCATCCGGATGCTCTCACCTTTTTTGGAGTCTATTTTAGTAGAAGTTTTACATTCTTTTAATTTGCATGAAGAGTCAAAACTAACTTCAAGGATGTTGGCAAATGCTGCTGGGTGAACTGAAGTGACTAGAGGTTGGTTCTGATGAGCAGCAGAGCTATCCAACTAGTGGAGACTTCTGGGTTGAATCAGAGAACTCTAACTTGAGATCATCTACTACCTGAATGTTTGATGCTTACGAGTATAGATAACGTTTCAGACAATTCCTATCATACTGAAAGTAGTCCCTTGTATTGGGATATTGTCAGTGTCAGCATAAAGTTGTGCCTAAGATCACACATCAAGTATAGCTTGAATTCAATTAACAAAGTAAAGCCAGTAAGAGAAAGGAAGCCATCAGAGTATTTATCAGGTACATCAAAGGTCTTGTTAGTACTGAGATCAAATGAGGCAAATAGCTAATTACACCTAACTAGTAACACTTGCACTTAGCTCACTTCAAGCCCAAGATACCCTTTTAAATTATCATTAAAAAATAACAAAAGAGCTCCTCCAATCTTACTGCTTTTAAACATGACACCTTCCCTCTGCCCCTATGCTCCTGTGGACTAAATTCTCATCTTCCTTCAGCTATCTACAACTCTATTTGCAGAGCGACTCACCCACCTACTTCAAAACCTCATTCAATCCCAAGAGCATGCCTTGCTGTGACCCTTTATAGCTAGCTTCCACTTTGCTCCCAGCTTGATTAATTTTGTCTGTCTTTCCTCCTCCTGTGCTCTTATTAGCACACACTTCTCTCTTATACAATCTATTTGGCCTTGTCCTCTATTTAACTTTGTCTCTTTCTCCAGCTCTCTGCATCCTGCCTTCTATTTACAGTATTTCAAAAGGAATAGGGCTCTCCTTCCTGTGCTCCAAACTTTCTTTCTTCCTTCTAATACAGACCTTTGACTGTCCTCTTCTGCAAAGCCTTACTATAATAGATTTCTCCAACAGTGTTCCTGACCTTTTGTTTTCCAAAGAGTTAGTCTGTAAAAATGCTTAGCAAAAAACCCTCAAGGATATCTGCAATGGTAAAATGAAAAGGATCAAACCTGAGTGCTTGACCCCTAACTGTGTATAATGCTTAGCCGTTCTTTCTGCCCCAGGCTTTGCCTAGAGTGTTCAGACCAGTTTTCTCCAAAGCATCGCTACTTTATTTCGGGATAATTCATAGGCAGAGATCACACTGAAAAAGAGCAAGCGTAAGACTGCACCGGTTTTGGCTCTCTCCACCCCATGCAATTATCCACCATTCCATCCTCAGCAACCAGAGCACCTCAGCGCCTGTCATAAACAACACCTGTACCAGGTGATAAAAAAAAAAAAGTTTTTGTGGAACGTAAAACATCCCTCACATTATTTCAAACGCTTTGAACAGTAATTGTGTTTTAGGGCTACAAGAATACCATGTAGGCCAAGTGCTAAATAGTTGTGCTCTAGAAGAAACCAGCTTGAAGCAATGTAGACATAGGCCCATCCATGCAATTTGGCTTTAGGGACAGGGATATTTTCCAGTCACTTTTTAATTCACTGCATAGATATTTTCTTCCCTCCTCCATGGAATGAACTAAGGACATATCACTCACAGTGCTTTATAGACATAATCTAATTCACCATGATGGTGTCTTCACCATGGTATCCACCACCATCACTGTTGTGGCACCTCAAAGCTATAACTAATACTCAAGACAGACACTTCCTTCTTTTATTCAATACTATTAATGTAGTCTGTGCTATATTCATACTCAAACACACTCAATTGCATGTGGGTGAAAGAAGGAGGATGCCACATTTTCCAGCAGCCCAATTTCTATTTAAGCTTCCTTCTGCAGCTAAAATACTAATGGCTGGATCATTCTGCTGCTACCTCATCCCAGTGCCCACAAGGTTCCTCTTTTCTGTTTTTTTTAGGTTATGGTTGTATTCAAAGAACCAGAGAATACTGCAGGACTGCACAATTTATTACAAACTGGATGTCAGATTGTATTCTAATAGTTTATTCATTGGCTAGACTGCAAATAAATCTTAGGGGTGATATACAAGTACTACTGGAAGAAGAGAAACCAAATGGAATTGCCTTGCTGTCCTTCAATTGAATAGTTCTGGATTATACGATTATAACTTGATTAGGGCAAAAAAAGTCATCTCATTTTTACCAAAATCAGTGAAGTTCTCTTCGTTAGGAGGGGACATATGATAGTCACAGTTTGAGTGGAGAAGCATACTTTTTTTAGACCAGCTGATACAAATGGAAAAAACCTGACAAGCATTTTTTGCCCAGATTATGTTTTTTTCAGGTCAGAAAACAGAAACAACAAACTTCAAATAGCTTGTGAAAGATTGCTCTGAATTTTATTTAATTATGTTTATCAGTCTGAAAATAAAGAGGTAGGAGATACTACTTGTAAGATAGTGTGCTGTGTTAGTAAAGAGAGAGAGAAGTTCAATAGCTCCTGTGAGAATACAGAAAAATAAGTAATTATCACCTATGGAGCAATGATGTATGGGTGATGTTTGGCACAAGGAAAATTCTCAAACCTTGATCAAAATATATTTTGTGTCTAAAATTTATGAACTACAGTTCTTAGGTTTGCCTTTTAATGATATTCCTAAAGTCTTCCTTGAAGTTAAAGATGTAACAGTTATTTTGTGAATGCTTTGACCCTGGTAAAGAGCTGTATTGATATGAGTGGCCTGGAGTTTATTTGAAGCTTCCAGTTAGGTGGAAGACATGAATATAAGAAATTGTGTGTACATTGAACATTTGCTGGATATGTGACAGATAAAGTTTATTGCACATTCAAAGGGTGATAAATAACATAAAATGTAAAGAAATAAAGAAATATTACAAAAAATGAACAAAGAGAGGAACACCCTGTCCCTTGTAGCAAAGGGAAGAGAACCCTATCTCCAGCACTCTCCTATCTGGCAAGAAAAAAACCTGAAAAAAAAACAAAATAAAAAGGAACGTTAGGCCAAGGGAAAAAATAGCCAAACTCTTGATCTATAAATAATCCTTGACTAATGTTAAAGATACTATAATCTGCCCACTGTAGGAGAAAATCAGGTTTGAGACCATCTAAGGAACCCAAAAGTGCATAAGGAGCACTTCTGTGAAGACAGGCTGAAAGAACTGAGGTTGTTTAGCCTGGAGAAGACAAGGCTCTTGGGAGACCTTATAGCAGCTTTCCAGTATCTGAAGGGAGCCTGCAGGAGAGCTGGAGAGTGACTCTTTGTTAGGGAGTGTAGTAATAGGACAAGGGGTAATGGTTTTAAAATGAAAGAGGGGAGATTTAGATTAGATACCAGAATGAAATTCTTTCCTGTGAGGGTGGTGAGGCTCTGGAACAGGTTGTCCAGGGAAGTTGTGTATGCCCCATCCCTGGTAGTGTTCAAGACTAGGCCGGATGGGGTTTTGAGGAACCTGGTCTAGTGGGAGGTGTCTCTGCCCGTGGCAGGGGAGCTGAAACTTTATGATCTTTAAGGTCTATGATTCTATGATTCTATGATAATGGTGAGCCTGGGACTCTGCAAAATGAAGAACTACACTTACAGAAAGAAATTGTCACAGCCACTTATTAATTACTACCTTCTAACAAGCAGCAGAGGAGTCTGAAGCAGCATATGAATTGGAAAATGTACACTGTTGCCACATAAGGCCAATGAAAAAAGAGGAGTAACTTCATTATTTTATTAAGACTGGATAGTTTTTTGAAGTTTACTGAAAAGTTGTCATTTGAAAGTGTATTTATGCATCTCATACTGACTAGTGGAAATGTACTACGAAAAGAATTTTTCCTTCCTTTGTAGTCTATAAGATTACGCTGAAAGTCTGCATTAAGCACTCTACATTGCTCACTCATGTTTTTGTAGATGATTACTTGCTTTTTTAATCCTTTTGCTGTAAGGCAGGTTACAGATTGAGTATCTAACTGTATCAGGAGTACAGGAACGTAACAACCTGGTGGGGAGTAAATTTACATGAGGGAAAAAAAACAAAAGAAAAAAAAAGATAAGTTTTGTTGGGCTTAGTTTGCAGCAGCATCCAGGGTTTCATCTTTCTGAGAATACAGAGCCCCTTATACATAGGTAAGCAGGTCCTTCCTCTCTGTTTTCTCTCCTATCCAGAACTAAGCACTAATGAAACTTATGTGGTTTTCCCTTCAGATATTGTTTATGAGGGTATTGCGTGCTTTTGAGGCTAGACATGCAGAAAAGTATTGGCTGCTTAGAATATTCCAGAGGGTTATGAAAGCCCACTTTAACTGGATGCAATGTTGTATGTAAATGAGGGGAGAAGCAGGCTTTTGTTAATACTCAGAAGCAGAAGTACCCTGGATATCACAGAGTATGGGGAAATCCAATTGCTATACTGGTTTGATGAGTGCATAGTTGATCCCTGCTGTTCTTATTCCCTGTGAAATTGTCAACATGCGATTTTTACTCTTTCATTGAGTGATACTGAATTTAGAGTGAAAAAAATGAGAGACAGAGGCTTTAGACTAATCAAAATAACGTCCTTATTATAATGAGCTTAATAAGCCAGAAACTCACCTTAATTAATTAGCTTTAAATCAGATTCTAAAAAAAGGACCTTGGTTTTAAGTGGGACCTCAGATTAACTAATTAGTTAATGTTTGCAAAATGTGGTGAATGTGTGGTAAGAGAGGGAGTTTGTCCTGTAGTACAGGATTTGTAGTTAGTCTGAGGGAGTGTGGTCTCAGCTGAGGCGCTGTTTGGAGTCTAGGTCTGCATATAGAAGAGAATATAACTTGATGGTTATAGTCAGCTGTTGCCAAAAGGTCTTGGTTCTGAGGTCATCTATGTTATTGGCATACTGTGAATGTGAGCAAGTCCATTTTCTTCCTCTAAGAAATAGAGGAAGTCAAAACAGAGTACTTTGATAGGCAATAAGGACAACCAGGCAATCAGGCCTAGTTCATGAAAGGCAGGTCCTGCTTGACAAACCTGATCTTCTGTGACAAAGTGACTATCTTGGTGGATGTGGGAAAGGCTCTGGATGCTGTTTACCTACACTTTAATATGGTCTTTGATACATTTTCCCACAGCATTCTCCTTCTGCCCATGGTTTGGATAGGAGTACTTTTCGCTGGGTAAAACACTGGCTGGAGGGCTGGGCCCAGAGAGTGATAGTTAAATCCAGTTGGTGGCCAATCATAAGTGGCATTCTCCAGGGCTCAATACTGGGGCCATTTCTCTTTAATATCTTTATCAATGATCTGGATGAGGAAATTGAGTGCAGTCTCAGTAAATTTGCAGATGGCACCAAGTTAGATGATTCTGTGAGTTAGTTAATGTGTGTGATGCTCTTGAAAGTCCATGGAGTGATATTAAATGTGAATTGAATCTCTTTATATCAATTGTGATCAATGCAGTCCTAGGGACTGTGCTGATAGGGGAAGAGAGTAATAAGAGTTTGTGTGGTTTTACAATGACATATGTATGAATGAATATAGTTATGTCTTTGTTTTCTTGGCATACAAAACTACTTTGGTTTTGTAGATATACATCCGAGGTGAAGTGACCATATTACACATGGAAGGAGAGAAAAGGTTAAAAGTGGAAGAGACTTGGAGGGGCAGCTCTCAGTGAGACCCAAGAAGCACAACAAATTGAAAAATGAAGGAAGGCATAAGATGGGCTGTGACATGGGAAAGGGGAAAGCATGGGACAGCTACTTAATAATAGTATAATAATTTTCATTTCCTCCTTGGTAAATGACAACACATTCAAATAAATTTTATTCTCACTGCAAACTACTCCAAAATAGACAGAGGGGAAAATTTATGGATATTTTACTGTTGTAGAGTAATCTAGGAGTACTTGTGAAGGCCAGCAGAAAGACAAAATTCTCTTCTTGTTGCTGCTCTATAGACCAACGGCATTACAAAAAAGGAGGCATGTTTGAGTGCTATTAAATTGGCTCTTTCTTGCATACAGAAAAAAAGATGAGACTCACTGTATTTTGTAAAAAAAAAAAAAAAAAGTAAAATTATGTCTGCTTGTTCTAATTACTTTCCCCTTTGACGATCTACATCTCTTCTATCCAGTCCTAGACAACCAGCAAACCTGACTGTTCCAGGACTATGTGTCACGATTCAGAGCAACTGTCTCCGAGTCTGCATTTGTGCCCACCTGGGGACACCTGTTCCTCCATTAGCTTTATCTATGAAGGTGGTAACAAGTTAGTTCTCGGGCTCCTTTATGAAATTTCCAAGTATAATATGAAATATTAGTGCCAAAACAGCATTTTGTGATGTCCAACTGACAGTAGCTTAAATGTAAAAAATCCATCCCACAGATCCTCTATATCCTCTATATCAAGCCATGGGCTGTCCGGAGAGGTTGTCAAGTTTCCTTCTCTGGAGATGCTCAAGACCTTCCTGGAAGTTGGAAGCGAACATGTGCAACCTGCTCTAGGTGAACCTGCTCTAGCAGGGAAGTTGGACTACTTAGACATAGTCCCTTCCATTCTGTGACTCTATGACAGCCACTTACTTCCTTGTATGCAGTGTCACGCATTTCTCATCATCAGTCTTGTTTTCTACTATAAGTTTAATTTCCATTATTGTTCATTTTCTTTAAAATGAAGAAAAATCATTTCTCCAAACTAAACAGCTCCTTTTTTTATATATCTCAGTACAAAAATGGAACTTCTATTACGTTTTGCCTATTTATGAAAACTTCAAACAGCATTCCTGATGAGAGCACACACAATTCACTAAGCACTGTTACTAATGAGTTAATTTCAGGATTATTTCTGTTTCATTCTTAATACTTATCATTGCCTCAGTAAGAGCTGCGTATCACTAGAGGCTTTTCTTCATTTGGAAACAGTCGTTCCCATGTCTATAGTTCAGTATATCATCATTTAGAACTCAAGAATGCCTACAAATAGTATCTAATGTGTATTACTATGGATTCGCCAGCAATAAATTTAATCTTTTATAATATTGACAATTTATCTACCTTTTCCTCTCAACTGATCATTAGACCCAACTAATCTAATTACTCTTTCATCCTTCAAAGGTGAAAACAAAGTCACTCATCTGAGAAAACTAGTATCACTGAAATAGTAAGGTACAATGCAGCTGAGTAACAGGGAAAAAAAAACCTTAAACTGATTCCGGTATCCTTTCCTTGAAATTCTGCCTTCTTAGATTTCTTGGTTTGTATTTTAGTTATGTTCTGGCATATACTCAGAAGGAATATTATGCCATACTCACAGAAAGTAGTAATTTAGAATTCATAATCATGATGATTCACACTAGAAACATCAGCCAACTAGTTAGAAGAAAGTACAGCAACATGAGGGATCCTTACTTTTTTACTCTTCTATGATCTAAAAATGAAACTTGAAAACTCTAGTGACTTGGTGTGAGAGTGATATTAGAGTTTGACTGTGTCCTTGTGCAGATAGAGATGAGGCCAAACACTAAGTCAAATATTCTGCATATGAACAACAGATTCTTTCTTCTGGTTAACTCCTTTTCAACAATATTAGACACTGTTTGGAACAAAGAGTAATTTTACAAATTAAGAAAATACATTGATTTTTAAATTAGCAATGCCCCTTTAAGTGATTCGGGCTTTCCTTGAAAAGATAATAAAAAAATCTGATAACAAGCTGCTAGTGTGAGGTACGTTGTCAGGGGACATGACAGTGATAAGTTTTGAAGAGAAAGCTCAGATAAAGAGATTTGATGAAATAGAGCACATTTTCTTTGTTTCTGCTTAATTTGATTCAGCAGGGGATATAAATATGATTCTTGGTATCTGTGTTCAAAGCAAAAAGCAGAGCAGAGCAATCTCTTCTCCCACAAAATAAAACTGATCTGAGCCAGTAATTCTAAACACATCTGGAAGTTTTGATAACTGCCTACTTTTTATCTGAGGTATGCTTGTCAACCCTGAATTTAGATCCATTTCATCTTATTTTAGTTTCATATGATAAGCAGAAAAATGTTTTTTTAGGAGAAAGAGAAGACAGGTTCAAGGCACTTTCTGCTTTTATCACCACTGGTCAGTTGGTAGTTAATCTCCCATACATTTTGTCCACAATACAACCACACATAATTTTTTGATTGCTTCATCAGGACAGACCCAAAGATAGAACAACAAGACAGCAGTAACTCAATACAAATGTTCAGTTCTGCCAGATGTGTAGTAAACAAGACTCTTTAAGGCTAGAGATTGTAGAATAGTGTTTTTTCCTCTGACACAAAAATGTGATGTTATCTACTGTCTCCTGTGATACGAGTCTGGTTTAGGGAGTGAAGAATTCATTTTCACTAGCTATTGTGTTGAGGGGAAGATTATCAAAAATTGTCAGGATGATGCCTGGGCAAGAGTAATAACGATGTGTGTTTCACTCCAGATGATGTAATTTAAAACATAAACTATAAGAGTTTTAGGGGATAAAAAAAAAAAAAAAAAGAGGCAACAATCAATGAAAATTTTAAAATCTACTGAAAATATCCACTGCAGCCCGAGTTTACCAAAAATAGGTATAATTGTTTATTACTAACATTACTAACTATTGAGTGAAAATATCTATGTAGCTAGTAAAAACAATACACTTAGCAGACCTGTCAGATATTACAAATAAGAGAAAAGGAGCAGTGAATATCTATACCACAGACCATTCATAATCTGAAAATTTTTCATGTTATTTGATTGTGGAAACAATAAGTAGCAAAAAGAAAAATACAAAAAAAAGGCTAAATTTATCTTTAATTATACCTGGTCTGAAGGTTGGGAATAAGTGCATAAATAAATGGTGCATACATCCATGGGACCTGATGAAACCTATCCACGGGTCCCGAGGGAGCTGGCAGATGAAGTTGCTAAGCCACTTTCCACCATATTTGAGAAGTCATGATAATCTGACAAAGTTCCCACTGACTGGAAAAGGGGAAACATAACCCCAGTACTCAAAAAGGGAAAAGAGGGAACTACAGCCCAGTCTCACCTCTGTGCCTGGCAAGATCATGAGGCAGATCCTCCTGAAATCTCTGCTATTGCATGTGGAAAATAAGGAGGGGATTGGCGACAGCCACCACACCTTCACCAAGAGCAAGTCATGCTGGATAAATTTGGTGGCCTGTTACAGTATTGCCACAGCCTTGGTAGACAAGGGCAGGGCAATAGACATCATCTACCTGGACTTATACAAAGCATTTGACACTGTCCCGCACAACATCCTGGTCTCAAAATTGGAAAATCATGGATTCGACGGGTGGGCCACTCGGTGGATCAGAAACTGGCTTGATGATCAAGCTAAAAGTGTTGTGGTCAACAGCTCATTGTCTACATCATAGCCAGTGATGAGTAGTGTTCCTCAGGGCTCAATACTGGGACCAGTGTTGTTTAACATCTTTGTTGGAGACATGGACAGTGGGATAGAGTGCACCCTCAGCAAGTTTGCCAATGACAAGCTGTGTAGCATGGTCAGCATGCCGGAGGGAAGTGATGCCATACGGAGGGACCAGGACAGGCTGGAGAGGTGGGCTTGTGCAAACTGCATGAAGTTCAGCCAAGCCAAGTGCAAGATGCTGCACCTGGGACATGGCAATCCCAAGCACAAATATACGTTGGATGGAGAATGGCTGGAGAGCAACCCTGAGGAGAAAGACTTGGGAGTGATGGTGGATAAGAAACTCAACGTGAGCCGGCAGTGTGCACTGGCAGCCCTAAAAGCCAACCCCATCCTGGGCTGCATCAAAAGAAGTGTTGCCAGGAGGTCACAGGAAGTCAATATACCCCTGTGCTCTGTTCTCGTG
>VXBJ01007278.1:0-207778 GCA_013400055.1 Nycticryphes semicollaris
GTCTTCCCTGCCCTGAAGCTGGTTATGTTATGTTTCATTCTGTTTGCACACAGAGAATTTCCCTGTGACCTAGTTGGTGTGCTGTATAGATAAAGATGAGTTTCAGAGAAAATAACTCTCAGTAATATATTGGACAAGTTACTTATTTTCTGATTCTTAGATGTTGCTGAGTTCCTGTTTGTTAGGGTGTTTGCTCTTCTTTCTATAGATTCTTCAAGTTTTCTTTTTAATTGGAAAGGAATATCAGTGATGTATAACCTGGCATAAATTCAGCAAAAGGTTTTTGATACAATGAAGAACTTTGCTTTACTGACCCAGTCTCAGAAATTCCTCATATTTTTAAGTTATTCTAACTTGAGGTTTGGGCATGATGGTTTTTTTTTTTAGGTGTAGAAACATTTTCCATAGAAGTATTAGTTAGGTCCCTTGTTTTCCCTTCATTATTGAAATAATATTGTAGTTGTGTGTGAGTTTGGTTTCACCGTTCTCACTAGAGAAAGAAGTTCATTCAGTCGATATTACAATCAAACAATACTGGGTTTTTTCCTTTGTTAAAGCTTACATAAAATAAAAGCATTCTTTGTGTGGTAACTGGAACAGTATTTTTGCAAATATTCATAAGATAATTTTAAGTAGCTGTGACTTACAAGCGGTAGTTTTCTTGGCCATACTCATGGCTGAAGATTTGCTTTATTTCCTTGTAAAATTAAATAGAAATCACAGATGGCTGGGAGACTGACTGTAGTTGGATAGTCTATTATAAACAATGAATTTCTAAATCAAATTATATTGCTAATTCTTACTGAAAAACAGAATAAAATATTGTTGTTTGGGGGCTGACAGATATTTTTGTGGTAGGTGATACAGTTTTCTAAATTATTGAATTTTTCTGCTAAAAGGATCCCCTTCACATTTTTTTTAAAGAAATCTTCTCTAAATTCCTGAACAGATATTAATGAATACTCATCATGTGACTGTGAATGAATGAAGGCTCAAAACCGAATGGTATTAAAATATTCTGTGATTTGATGTTATTTGGATTGTATTTTGAGACTGAAACAAGAAAAACGGATCTTTTCTTTTAGTTAGAACATTACGTTTATGACTGCATCTATATATTGCTTTTCCTGCAGTCTGAGTTCTTATGTTAGGGCTCATTCAGGTTTGAAAATTTTATTCTTTTCCTTTTGAAATGTGAATAGATTAAAGGAATTTATCCAAAGTTAAGGAAATAAGCCTTTATTTTAATGAATTGTTATTCCTCGTCTCTTTGTGAGAGAACATTTTGATAGTTATGTACACTTTGAAGAAATCACTAAAATTTTCCATCTGTATGCTTGAAGAGATAAAGGCACTGACAGAAAGTAGAAGCCTCACTTGTTTGTATTTTTGTGTAGAGGTTTTTGCAGCATCAAATCATACTACACTTAGTTTAAAGGCGAAATATTTATGCTTTTGTTCCTTAGCAGCATGAGGGAGAAGAAAGTTAAGAAATGGTTGCAAAGAAGAATGGAGATGTATGTTGTTTTGTATACCCTTTGTGCTTTTTTTATTCCATCCTCAGTGGCAGTGCAGTAAAGTCTCTTCAGATTGAAAGCCAGCATGAAAGTATGGAAAGCTAAGTAATTCAGGCTAGGAGATGTCACTGTTCTGTTTATCAGATAAACAGAATAAACTCTTTTTTTTGTTTGTTTTGGTCTTTGGAAAAGTTGTGAGAAGTTTATAGAGACTCTGGAGATCAGGAAGGCATTCTTTTTAGCAGTTTGCTGTCATGTGATTAAATTGTCTCTCTTGAAATAATTAAATTTAAAAATGGAAAATGTAAGTGCAGTCTATCTCCCACAGCTTCTATAGAAATTGTATTAAGAAACAACAGTGTGGCCCTTGTCCTAATTTAGTTGTTATCTTTACTTTGAGATTTCACTGTTTATTATTTTTTTAATTACACCACATTCTTATAAAAGCCAGCTCATAAAATACAATTGATTAAATAAGTAATTTTAAAAGCTCCTGTTGTGATAAATATCTTCTGCTTTACCTAGAATTACTAGTATACCTGCAGTTCACTCTTCCTGAGAAATAATTTAGCAAACAGCTTAGCAAAACTTGCCGTTTGTTTATTTTTCTCATACATTTTAGATTTCCCGTGGAGACTGTTATGACGAATATAAATGCTGAGCTTTTCCTGCTCAGCCATTTCTTTGTTTCCCTGCTGCAGTGCATGCTGTCAAATATCTCTTAGATGTAGTATACAAATTGAGGACCTTAGTCTAATTTCCTCCAGAAGCGTTGTGGCTGTGTCTCAATAAAATGAGTGTCTGCTGCTAGGTCATGGAATAAGAATACCCATGTTATTTTGACCTTCTGTGGAAAGAGGGGCTAGAGAAAAGGTGTCTACAACTCCCAGCTTAACTGACTAAGTTAAAGGGCTAATTCCCGTAGGTTCCAGCTGCAGTCAATGGATAGCAGTAGGTGCCTCCAGAGGTTGGTTCTAAGAGTCCTAATACAGCTGCATCCTTTAGAGGAGCCTATAACTTCTGACAGTGTGGGAAATGCAGGAATTTAGTTATGTCATTGGGTAGACCTCCCACGTTTTCTTTTCCTTTTCTGCCGTGTTCAGTGACAGCTGAAACCCTTCCATGGCAGGACTGTGCTGCTTTGTATCTGCAGCCGTGCGCTGTCGCAGAATGTGTTTACTACTTCAGATAATACCATGAAAAACGGTAAATCCCAGGAAAATCCATACGTGCACCCCTAACCTGCAGCTGGTGGCTATGTATAGCTATGTAGAAATAATATTAGCACTGCTGTGGTTGATTTTATAAATTGACTGCTGTAAAACGATTTCTTAAATTTGGAGAACCATGATTTTACTTTAAGCCCCAAGGAGCAATACCTGTAAGTTATTCGGAAAGTGCAAAATGCATAGGCATTTGAGTGTAGCTCTGTGCTTCTGCCCTTGTTCAATTGTAATAAAATACTAGGAAGCTTGAAATGGCTACGTGCTCAGTACATATATCTTGCAGGAAAAGATTATTTTTATTTTTCATGCTTAATTTATTCTAATTTGTACCTCATTGTTCATCCAGTTGTTTGTATTCATGTCTTCCTTTGAACTGCCTCAAGCACGGAGCAGATGAAGGAGAAGGTGAAAGAGAAGACAGGATCTACTGTTTGCACACACCTTGCTTTCACCTCTGCCGCTTGTGCAGTCTGAAACTGTGTGACTACATCCTATTAATTTCTAATGCTTAACCATCTAGTCATGTCAGCATAGTTACATACTTAGTTACATACATACATAGTTACATATTGCACATGTACCTACAGTGTGCAAAGTTTCTTGTACGTGCACGTCTGTGCATACGAGTTGGAGGCTGACCAGTACCACCTTATGCTAGGTTTGTGGGATGAGAGGAGAGTTTCAGCTCTAGATTTCTAGTCTAGATTGCTTGTCTGTGCAATCTCGGATGTATGAAGTCTGTTTTGAACTAGGATCTGTTAGCTGCCTATATAGGGAAAAACTTTCTGAAATAAAAGCTATGGAAGCTATGGGAAATTTGCATTCTTTTTAGTAAGCTATGCATATTTCAATTGACTTTTTTGTCTAACAAGAATCAGTAGTATTCCAGATGCATTTTAGCAATGACACGTTTCCTGAATATAGGAATGGAAGAGAAATAGCACACTATTTGCATAACACTATTCATTTCTGTAGTGTGGCTTTCGCATTTTTCAGTGCAGTTTCATTTTTGTTTTGTTCATGGAGTTACTCTTTTTATCATTATACTATTTTCTCCTCCTCTCCTTGTCCTTTTTGTCAGCTTCTTTGATACTTCATTGATTTTATTTTATTTTTCTCTTTTTAAAAAAAGTAGTCAAATGCCATAGTTCTGTCATATTTGCAATGTTGTGTTTTCTGTGATACAAAATAGAGTGTAATTTGTGTTACAAATTATCCTGTAAAGAATCTTTTCCTAGTTAAGATTTCAGTATCTGATACGCACTCTAACCGAAGACTGAGTGAAACACCACACACAGGTTGTCGTGTTCCCACAAATCAATTGCAATAACTTGAGAGACTCTTCTTTGACAACATCTGAGACCTGAGGCTGATTTTCTTCACATCAGCTGCCAGCTAGGTGTTTGAGATAAGCTCAGCTCCTGAATTTCACCTAACAGTTAATCAGCAAGCTGTCAATATGGTCCTCAGTCTGTTTGATATTGCTAGAAAGCCAATTCTCTCTAAGAGCTTTTGATACCTGAAGGCTTTATGTCGGGACAACCATTGTTGTTGTTGTTTTCCGATAACTTTATCAATATGTACAAAGAAAAGCTGCTGACCAGAGCAGCATTGGAAGAGGCCCATTTCTCAGCATTCTGCAGCTTAAAAATCAAACTTCTGCTTCTCAGATGGTAACTCAAACCAGTTAACATGGGAAGGTAGTTCTAGAAACAGATACTAAATGCCATTATGTTGGATTACATTACCCGCCCATGCTATTATAAACTTAATCTTTGTAAAATGAAGTACATTTTTTGAAAAGACAGATATGACACCTTATCTCCCAGAATACCGTTCCATACTGTTGAGTCTGTTTTTGGATTTTGAGAGCTCATTTTCAAAGCTATCTAATTTAGATGGAGCCTAGTGCCAAAGTTACTTTGAAGTACAAGTTAAAATTCTCAGACTTGTGTTGAAAATTCAGGAATCTTATGATCCTGCCTTGGTTGATTCTTTTTATAGGCTGTGTGTCAGTGTGTGTAAAATGCGATAGTCCTAAAGCACTTGCAAGTAAGTATTAGTCTGCCTTCTTGTTTTCACTTTACTGTGTCTTAATGAATAACACATATTTGCAGACAACTAAAGTAGGGATGTTAACTTCTTTTATGGAAGTCAGTACATTACTCTTTTGTTGAGTCTGTGGTCAGCCAGGCTGCAGTAACACAAGCATCAAGAGTGTGGGAATCTTACTGGGATGGTAATTTCAAAGCTTCTTTGTGAGTTTTTTGCTGGCAATCAGAGACAAGTAGAACAAACCAAAAAGGCCTTGCTAGTCTTTGAAATATAATCGAGTTTGATGTACTATGTACTCCGTTTTCTTTGCCACTGACCCTGTGAAATACGTTAAAATGAGGCTACTTGAGAGTGTGTGATCAAGTTGGGAAATAGTCACATTTGAGTTTAAACCATTTAATGTTATATGAAGTTACTGTAATTTCTCAGGAGATACTGAAGAAGGTGCTTCTGAAAGTTTCTGACACTGAGTTCTCAAGAGAGTTCAACAAGTCACATTACTAGAACAGGGCATTAGGAAAAAAAGAAAACAGTAAACAAAGGCGTCTTAATCTAGCTGTAATCTGTACCAATTATGTACTCAGTCTCTGAACATTATAGTATGGTGATACAGATGGTATTTCATTAAGACAGAGAGAACATATATTTATATAAGGGGTAGAGAAGCAACAAAATTGTTAGAGCACTCTAGATTTCATTGTGATTATGGCATGTACACACCAAGAATTTTCTTTCTGTGGAAGAATACATTTCCCTTCCAGATAAGATGCAACTTTTAAATAAAATGCACAAGACTTTATTTTCACACCTTAACTCAGCTGAATTAAAGTGGTTTTTATTACAGTGAGAATCTAATGCTGCTTAGCCTAATGCCCATATGTGAAAGGCTGTACTGTATAAAAATCATTTAAACTATAATTTTTGGTCACAGTGGTGGATCCACCACTAAAGGTCATGCATAATGCTAATTAATCTGTAATCTTTGTTAAGCAAGAATGCTTACCATTGAAACATCAATCACTTTTTACGGATTTTTACTTTATCTGTGACAATGCAGGTGTATCTTGTATAATGTAGCTTTTATTTGCCCATTAATGATGCAGTGAGGAACTGCAGTTTCTGCAGGTCTGAGTTTCTTCTGATGTAGAGTGATTATGTGTAACCTGTGGGAATAAATTTTTAGAATAGTGCTTGAATCCAGCAGTAACATAAAAATGCATAACTAGTCCTCTAAGACTACGAGATATTTTTTCTCTTAATTTTGACACAGAGTACCCATTATATTTAATAGAGGTCCTGCCCTTAGAGCCAGGTTGGAATAAGCCTCTGGATTCCTGAAACCCTTTCAGTCGAGAAATTATTTCTGTAAAGTGCATGAGTGAGTTGTGGCTGAATGGCCATTTGCAGCAGTAATCTGCATTGCTGCAAGTTTGTTAGAGTGTTAAAAACAACTTGAAAGAGTGTTGGCATGCAGATAGTAGTGCAAAGCTATGAATATTTATTGAAAGGTTGAGCAGTCTTAGCACTTGCATCTAAATGTGAGTTACTTCAGACTCAGTTTTTTTGCTAGCCAGGTAGTGCACTTGAGATGCTTCTCATTCAGTCTTTTTTGCAAACATAAAATATCATGAACCTCTAGAAGATTAAATAAAGGCAGACCACAAGATCTAACAAATGGGTCTGTGTGAGGTGAGGTCTCATATGAAGATTGATATTTTATTCTTGATTTATTTCCAAAATCAAGATGAAAAAAGTTTTAATTTCATGATGCAGCTTGACTTTGTAACCTGTGTTACAAAGATGAATTTCTGTCTGCAATGTTTCAGAGTTCATGTATTTTGACCTTGCTTATGATAAATTACCATTTGCTGTTCAAGTGAGTTTAGTGGTATGCATCAGTAATCTTTGAATCTCTTATGAAGTGAAAATATACACCATTCCCTCTTTTCTCACTCCCCTTGCACCTAAAATGGCTCTGGGTTTTGAATTTGGAAGTAACCTTATACTTTATTCAGTGTTTGGATTAGAATTGCTCAAATAATCCAAATCTGTTGCATTAAAATAACTGAAATAGTGCATCACATGCTCCCCAAATCTATTGGCTGCTGTCAGTTTAAGAAGCCTATATATCAGAATTAGACTTCAATTAGAAGAGGGGGGTTTGTTGTTTTTTTAATTCTTGCTTAATGTTTGGCTTGAATTTTGGGGGCATGTCATATGTCAGATTTCACTAGAAAACAACTATGATTTTGCAAAGTAGTTCTGCAGTCTTAAACTGATGCGAGAACAACTCTCTGTTGGCTAGGTCATTTCAATAACGTGCATTCTCTTCTGTGAGTTTGATGGCTTTCATTACACAATGGGTTGTCATTGAAAACTCACTTCCTTGTAGCTGCGTTGTAGAACTTCATGGATAGTTTGTGTCACTGGAGTGATACCCTGTTTTCTACTTACCCAAAGCCTTTGCAGTTTCTTTCCAAACCAGTTAGAAATAGGTCTTTATAAAGGTCTCAAGGATTGTCACACAACAGACATCTTATGCCTTGTATATAGCATGTGTAAAATAATGTATTTTAAGTCTTAAATAATAATAAATGAGAATTATGACAATTAAGAATAGAGCTAATACTCTAAATTATTCTAAATGCATTACATTTTTAAGTCTATTTTGACTGTGTATCAACACCAAAATGACTTGGATTACTGGTGGATTCTGCAGTTTAATTAAAAAAAAAAAAAAGGAAGGATAAAAAGAATACATTAGTGTGCTATTTATGAGTTCAGAATAAAATCTTGGGGAAACTAATGATACTTGCACAGGAAAATGTATCTGACACTCCTAGTCATACTATGGCCTTTAGAATAATGTTGAAGAAATATCCCACTGTAATACTACAGTTGAAACTGTTTCTACAGAATACTCTTGTAACTGTAACTAAATGCAAGTTTTAGTTGATCTCTTTGATTTTTTTAAAGAAGCCATATACTGTATGATACTGGGCCACATGCTATTTTTAGCATAAAATGTTTTGAAATGGTAAACTCGTTTTTTTGTTCCATGCAATTTTAAATTAATTTTAAATTGCATTAGCAGTGCCTTCAGAAAAACAATTAATTAATAGTACAATATACTGCAGATAGATGAGCTAAAAATATTATTTATTGTGCTGCGGTGCTTAATGAGAGATGAGAGCTTCAGATGGTAAAAAGCATTAAGCTAAGTTTGTTTTAATAATTTCTGAAATAAATTGCAATGTCAGCAGTGTGAGTGTTTCTTCAGACTGTCAGAGGGACAGAAGCTTTTTGTGGTCTTTGCCATAGTCATTTTGTGACAAGAGTGCAATGCGGGTGCGCCCCACAACTTGGCATGTTGGATGGCCTGTACTTGGGATAAATCTTAATTACCGTAACAGGGCAGGGATGAACAGAATAACTGAAAGCTTAAAATATTGACCAGTTACACAAACCTTTAGTAAATATATACACCTCTTTTAGAGTAGCTAAATTTAACACTTGTCATCCCTCTTGATTAGTAAAGTTGGAAGAAGCAAGCTAGGTATTTAAGTGGTTGTGCTTGAGAACCCTTGTATGATTCTCTTTCTTAGAGACAGAGCTTTGTTAATAACTTTGTCTTGATTGTGTTGATATGTCTGTACATATATTATCAACATGTAAATACGTTTACCTGTTTGAAATATATAGCTCATTATAACACTTTTTAAAGGAGGCAATAGCAGTTGAGTACCTGGAGCATATTGTGTTTCTGGTTTATATCCACACGTTTGTACGTGTGCACATACAAAGGGAGGAACAGAAAGTAGAAAAGAAAAACGAAAAACTATTTTCAGTGAGGCTTCTTTGAAAATGAGGATGAAATAACACTGCAGGTGGGAGTCGGTATATAGAGTTCTATGGAGTTGAAAAGGAAACTGCTAAATAGAGGAGGACCTAGGCAGCTTGCAGTCTTCAGACTATTTTGAAGTCAAACCAAATTGAAAGAAGATTTAGGTTTTGATCTTGAACCACTTATTGAAAGATGACAGTAATTTTACTGCGTTTCCTGCGACTACTCTAGAAAGCAAGGGTTATAATAAAGCCTTTCTCATTTCTGTGTGACTAGTGACAGCCTTAAAATGGTATAAAACATTTTGTTGTCATGAGAATGCATGACAGCATGTAATAGGATTGTGAAATATTTTAGTTATAATCCACATCTGTAGTTACTAGATTCCATAACCCCATGGAGATGTTGTAGAATGTATGAAGTTCAATTTGAAGCAGGTGTCCACGCATTTTTATTAAAAAAAAAAAAAAAAAGGGCAATGTAACAATTGACACAAATGAGAAACATCTCAGTAGTGAAGCCAAGGGATAGATGGGTGTATGGTTTTAATTTCTCTCTTCAGACGACAGCTGAGAGACATTAAGCAGGATAGCAAGGGGTGAGAGCTAGAGAGCTATTGCCTCCACTGTTAGTAAATAAGGAGCATCAGGCTCTAAAACAGTTGGTTTGACATGTTATGTGAGCTTTGAATTTATCCTTAGAAAATGTAACCATTTATACCAGAAGCCATAGTGTCTAAAAGGGAATGTATTACTTTAGGTCTCTAGGTAGAGTTACTGCACTGTACCTCCAGAGCTGCAAAAATGAAATTACTGGATCAATTTTTTTGACATGGGACAAAGTTCTTTTGAAGGTCAGAGATGATTGGTGGTTTGTGATAGTTGAAGCTAGTAAAATGCAAGGAGGTTGGTAATATTAAAATAAATTTTTAAAAGTGTTTTACCTGGCTATAGGGAAAGTATGTGTATTTGTATCTTTAAATCCTATGAAGTTGCAATTGATTCTCTATTATCTTGTCGGAGAAGAAGCTGTATCACATAAATTGATGATTTTGGAGTAAAGTCTTTGCAATGAGTCTTAGTAGTGTACTTGCTACCTGCTATTTAAAGCTTTTCTTACCTTACTGTGTTCTGCTTAACCTTGAGGTGCATGTTAGTTGAGTTTATGGTATTCGAGAAGACTTCTTACTCTTAATAGGTAATTTCATTAAGAATTAGTTATACTAAATTATTTCTCTAAGAACAGAAATTTTAAGTCCAAGCAAGAGGAAACTCTGTAAGCTTCAGATATACACATTCTCCTAATTAATAGTAATAAATTACCTTAAATTTGCTTTCTAGAATAGTGGTATCTTCTGAGGAAAAATAACTTTAAAAATTACCAGGTAGACGTATGATGTCAGGGACCTGAAATTCATCTTTAGAACCCTTGGATTGTCTGGGTGTTTGGAAGGAATCTGTCCATCTTGATATTAAACAGGTGCTTGTACAAACTCATTTGTCCTTTCTCTCTTAAGGATCTTTCTGGACATGGTGACTAACAGTCCATCATGGTTATAGATGCCTGGGGAAGGGTGTTTTAGAAAAGCTGATAAATGCAGTTCTGTAGACAGCTTTCACCAAGAGGTGACAAAAGTCAATAGGCTAAGGATGGAGGTAGCGTAGATTTGTTATGACCATTTAATATTTGCTCCTGCCCTTTCTATTTCTGGCCTCAGTCTGTGCATCTTTAACTTTTTCATTTATCTGATAGCGTGGCCCTAAGGCGAATC
This sequence comes from Nycticryphes semicollaris, assembly GCA_013400055.1. Taxonomy (NCBI): domain Eukaryota; kingdom Metazoa; phylum Chordata; class Aves; order Charadriiformes; family Rostratulidae; genus Nycticryphes; species Nycticryphes semicollaris. Next base: position 10,414 of record VXBJ01007278.1, read on the forward strand.
CCTCATCATGCTCATTAGAGTATGAGGTTTATTACTTTTTGATTAACCTTTCTCTGTGTGCCCTTGTGGCACTGCAGTTAGGAATATAGCTCCAAACAATCTATGGAACTGGAGGACTGGAGCTTACTGTGTACTACTAATATGCAGAAACACTGCATTTTATCTGCATTTGGAAGGTCATCTGAGTTTGAGGCAAAGAAAATACTGTTATTCGTGGTGTTTAGATCACTTTACAATGCACCTCAACTTTCATCCCTTGAGAAATTGTGTCAGTAATTGAAAGAGCCAGTGTCTCATTTCATTTATCTAAAGCAATCTCAGTCTTCATACTTATAATTATTGGAAGAGCCCATCAGCAAAAATCTTAATTAGTGATTTCCTAATGTTACTGGAAAACAACATTTCTAGAATAATATTCTATACTGAGTCAATGATACAAGTCAAGATTGGTGTGAAAACAGATTAGGAAATGTCTAAAGAAATTTATCACAATATTTTTCTTTGTCACAGCAACATGATGGATGTCATAATTTTTTTTTAAACTGAAACATAAAATGAATGCTCTGTAAGTGAGTCCTCGTAGCTGGGAATATCTTTGCCTTTGTAGTGGAAAAATAATGGAATCTTTTGTTACCAGAGTTAAGAAAATTTTCACATTCTCAGCCCTTGAAGAAATGTAATGATAATGAAATTGTAAAGAATTTAAAGTACACCAGTATTTTCGGGAAAGAAATTCAGTATACTTTTCAGCTTGGATGTCTTTTCCCTCATAGAAATCCTCTTTGTCATCTGTCATACAGCCTGCACATAAAGACCAAGAAAATAAATCTTCAGATGAGAAAACATGAACACTTGCGTGTACAATACCTGCATACAGATCTATCATATTGGACAAACTACTTCTAATTTCACTGATTTCTTCGGTTCACTGCATTTTAATTAAGCTTTTGACTGCTGCCTCAGTTAGACCTTCTTGTTTCAAAGGATCAATACACTATCCGGAGCTTAGCTGAGCTATTGCAGAGATGTTGAATAGTATGGGTAGTGAATTTCTTCAGTCACTTACTTCAAAAAGAATTAGTTGGTTTAGCTTTCAGTTTCAACACTATGAAACATTCAGTGGTTGATTGTGCAGTAGTGTTGCTGGTTGTGTCCTTTTGATTCATTCATAGGTCATTCCAGAGGAAGGTTCTGTGGGGAGCCTCGTTGTAATTTTAGAGGGTAGTCCAAAACAGAAATGGCCACAAAAGCTTCTTATGTGATCTCTTAGAACATTTTGGTAGATCTTATTTCACCTATGAAAAAGCATGTATTGAGCTAGTTCTTCAGTCATCAGTTTGTCAAGTTTATTCATAATGATCCAATACATTTGAAAGCATGGAGGATTCATTGCAAACTGCTTAGGTTCCTTTCTGTTTAGGGAAGCGCTATTATTATGTTAATGGCTGTGTGCCTTATTAATACTCATGGATCACATCATGGGATGTATAAAATAATATGACAATGCGTTCTGTCCCTGTGTTTAATAAAAACCAGATTAGAATTCCATTGCTTTTAATGCAGTTTGCGTATTGTAGTGAACATAACAGATCTGAACCACTTTGGAGAATAACAAAAGAGAGAAGATATGATTTCTGTTTATAATTGGAACTGTATTATTCTGATGTGTATGCCCTCCATCAGCTCTTTTTTTTTTTTTTCTCTGTATGTCAGAGGAAGAATTGCCTTTTTGGATTAATCCTTTATCTACAAAATTAGTTAGAGTGTGTACTGTAATTTTGTAATATTTGTTGGTCACTTCCCTAAACCAACTACAGTTGTGAAATAAACAGATTTCTGCTGGATATGGAGCATATTTCATAGGAAAACAAAGACCAAATGGAAAAAAAAAAGCTCACCCTAGAGCTTAAAATGAGATCAAAATTGACTGTTTTTAATACATTCTGCTAGCAGTGTCAACATATAGGTAATTTTACTATCCTGTTCTTTTTGGGCGCCAAGGGATTTTGTTCCTCTGCTCCCGTTTCCATGGCAATTAGAATTAGATTAGTTTTAGGTTCACAGTGGGTAAATGAGAGAGACTAAGCAATGATGCATTGTTTGTTAGTCTGGAACACACTGAGTCTTCTTAGAAAAGAGCTTAAAACTGTGCCTAAGTTGTTTCTTTCTTGGTTGCTGTTGTCTTGCTTCTATTTATCTTGCAGCGTACAAATCTTTTGCTTGTAGTTAGGTAGTGTGGTGGTACTTGTGTTCATTGTGTTCATAGCAATGTAGTCCTTAAATAAGAGAATGGTCCCTGGATTCTGGTGATAACTGTATGTTGAAGAGTCATTTTGCCTATTTGCAAATAAATAACTACTTTAATGGTTTAAAAAATTCTTTAGCCAAGACTGATTTTTGCAATATTTTGAATGTGGTTGAATGGTATGATTTTTATCAGCATATACCATTTAGGATGAATTTTTTGAAAGACCATTCCACTGACTGGAAAAGGGGAAACATAACCCCCACTTTTAAAAAGAAAAAAGAAAGACCTGGGGAACTACAGGCCAATCAGTCTCATCTCTGCCGAGCACGGATCATGGAGCAGATCCTTCTGGGAAGTCTGCAAAGGTACATGGAAAATAAGGATGTGATTGGTGACTGCCAACATGGCTTAACTAAGGGCAGACCCCATAAATTTGGTGGCCATTAAAGACAGGGTTACAGCTTTGATGGATAAGGGAAGAGCAACTAATGTCATCTGCCTGGACTTGTGCAGAGTATTTGACACCATCCCACATGACATCCTTGTCTCTAAACTGGAGAGACATTAATTTGATTAATTGATCACTCGGTGGATAAGGGATTGGCTGCATGGCTGCACTCAAAGAGTTGTGGTCAAGAACTGCATATCCAAGTAGTGAGTAGTGGCTAGTGGTATTCCTTAGAAATTGGTATGGGGACTGATGCTGTTTAACATCTTTGTTGGCTACATGGATCAAGTGCCCCCTCAGTAAGTTTGCCACTGACACCAAGCTGTTTTGTGCAGTTGACACTGGAGGAAAAGGATGTCATCCAGAGGGAACTGGACAGGCTTGAGAGATAGCCCCACGTGAACCTCATGAAGTTCAACCAGGCCAAGTCCAAGGTCCTGCACATGGGTTGGGGCAATCCCAAGCACAACTACAGGCTGAGTGAAGAATGGATTGAGAGCAGCCCTGAGAAGAAGGTTTTGGGGATGTTGGTGGATGAGGAGCTCAACATGAGCAATGTATGTTGGCAGCTCAACAGGCCAACCACATCCTGGGCTGCGTCCTCAGCAGTGTGGCCAGCAGGTTGACTCTGCTAGGACCCCACCTGTAGTGCTGTGTCCACAGCAACCTAAGGACATGGACCTGTTGGAGTGAGTTCAGAAGAGGGCCACGAAGATGCTCAGAGGGCTGGAGCACCTCTTCTGTGAGGACAGGCTGCAAGAGCTAGGGTTAAGCCTGGAGAAGAGAAGGCTCCAGGGAGACCTTAGAGCCCCTTGCAATTGGGAGCAGATTCCTTGTTTCGCTTTGCATCTGCATGTGGCTTTTGCTTTGCCTATTAAACTGGCTTTACCTCAACCCACAAGTTTTTTCACTTTTCTGATTCTCTTCCCCATCCCACCAGGAGAGAGTTAGTGAGTGGCTCTGTGGTGTTTAGTTGCCAGCTGGGGTTAAACCACAACAGCAAGGCTTCTCAGTTTTCCAGAGCCCACAAGCAGGAATAGAAAAATTCTAGCATACATTGGAAAAATGTTAGAAAATAAAAACATAGAAACTCACAGCAACATACAATGGTTTTTTTTATTATTATTAACATATGATAGCAGATTAAATACATAATCAAAAAGTAAACATATCCTTGAACTTGCTGAAGAGTTTACGTACTGACAGTTGGTCTCCTTAATGTCTCAGGAGAAAAGGAAAACTGAGTTTCAGAAAGCTACAAGCCCTGGAATTGTGAAAAGGAGTGATTTATGGTTTCTTGACTGTATCAGCTCCTGTTATTAAGAATAATTAAAGGTGACTGACAGCTATACACATTTTTTCCTCATTGGTAAAAGTATTCCTTTCTTTGACACCCATTTTGTTACCGTTCTGTTATTCTGTCTTACTCTTCTGCATACCAGCTTGACAAATCTGCTGTTACAAAATATCAAAAAAGCCTTTCTTAAAAAAGCATGACAAGTAGTATTTTTGCAGCCTACTTTTTTAATCTAGATTGAGATGAAAATTGAAGATTTTTTTTGTAATTGTGCCAATGTAATGTTCTCCTTTAATGGCAGACTCTACAGTAGCACATCAAGGGACAAAAGGCAATGGGTGTAAATTGAAACAAGAGTTTCAGATTGGGTCTGGCGTGGTGGGAAATTCCCCATGGGGACAATGACAGTGTTGGTAGGTCCTGGAATACACGTGCATATAGGCTGTTTGTTTTCTAGATTACATTTATAACATACATTTTTGAAAGTATATACATACACATCTGTAAACATGTAAATTTAGCTCTTGTGGCCATATAAATTTTGCTGATCTACGATCCTAACTCTATTGGTAATCCTAGTCATACAATGTATAGTTGAAATTTCTCTTCTGCTTTTTATTCAGTGTTGCCAAAATTCTTTTATATAATCATGCATCTCAAAATAATTTTCTTCCCTTTCATTTTAAAAGATCCATTAAATCTGCTTACAAAATTACGCATGGATATTTATATTACTGCAAACATAATTAGATTGCCCCAGACTTTTTATTTCTACCCAGTGCGATACCACACACAATTTTGGCTTAATGTTTTAAAAAAATTTACTGATTGTTTATGAGTAAAGATTTTTTTATGAGCACTTTGAACTGAAATCACACCAAAAATACTATGTTGCTGGATTGCATGGGAAATGTGGAGTCCAGGGGAAACCATGGTCAAATGCTACACAGTGTGAAACAAGCCAGTTAGGACCAGCTGGGCCACAGACAAACCTTGGTCTTATGGTTCCAAAGAGATTACAAAATTAGCTCATACTTCAAGGGCCCAGTTTATTGTGTGAGGCTGAAAGATTTAGTTAAGGTGCTGATGTCTGTTAGCTTCATTTGTGATGCAGTCAAATAGAGACATGTAATACTTCTCTCACACGTGCCTTGCTGTTACAAGTTGACTTGTTATGGCTGACTGCTGTCCTCTTTTCAGACAAGAGGTGTCTGATACAAGGCTATCTTGTAGGCACTGACTTTCACCTCCATGGGCTCTAGATACTTTGAAATACCATCAAGTGGTATATAATACATAGGTACAAAAATAATTAAGTAATTCTGAAATAAGATCTTAGAAGTCCAAAATATATTCAGAAANAACATTAGATGTCAAAATTGCAATGCTTTCTAAAAGCTGGAATTTCACTGAGAAGGCAGTCATCTTTCAGTCTTGTCTCTGAGCCGTGGCAGATGGTGTCTAGAAGCCTTGCACATCTTTGGTCGTCCTCGGACTTTCTGTTTTATGGCTATTTGATTAACAACAAAGTAAAAATCTCTTTTGATTTTAGTGTGCAGCAAGTGGTGCCATATAACTTCTGCACATAAAGCACTTGAAATTGACATTATCTGAAAACTTATCTCACTCCATAAAGCTCTTCTAGCTGGTAGCATTCAGTAACACTGCTTGATCACCACGGGTCAGGGTAGCTGTTGCATACCATGGTTCCAAAGACTACTGCCATCTCTTAAGTCTCGTCGTTGCTTCTAGTCTCAAGTCTTGAAATCTGGTCATAGTCAGGTAGCAGCATGAGTGTGGTCTGCTCCATTAGTTTTGACTGCATGGTTAGTGTTTAAATAGAGGCAAGATGAATGTGATGGATACTTATCTACACAAAGTTATTTGCTTTCTGAGATTCTAAAGGACCACTTGCTGGGTATCTGTATCTGTCAGGTGTTCACTTAAGATTTCAGTGTCAAAGGAGAGCTGTTTTCTCAAAAAAGCCAGACCGGTAGGTAAGAGTTTCAGGAATATACTGTCCTCTACTGTTTCTTCTATAAGCCTTGAATTTCCTTAATGCAGAGGAGGAATGGTCTTACCTGGCATCAAAGGACAGGTATATATGGCTTTCATGGTAGGTTGGGTTATCTGAGCACCTGTGCTTAGCCACAACCATATTTCATAGCCTAAAGAAGGAGGAGAGTTTTCAAGAGTCCTTGACTCCTTTCTTTCTGTCTGAACAGATGGAGTTTCAGTAGTCTTCTCAGCTGTTCTATTTTCCTTATCCCTTAATGGGGACCCTTGTGACTTTGGAAACTCATTTAAGCCCTACTTGTGTAGTTCTGCCTTTATTTACTTCAGTATATTGCTACCTGTCTTTTCTAAGGCACTTGGAATAACTTGCATTTGCTAGTAATATGCGAGTATCCATTATATTGCAAAATAAGGGGATTGATGTTTCTTTATCAATTATACCTAACCTCTTATTATATTACAGATGATTCGAAGAGACAAGATTCCATTTTATTTTTAATTTCAGTTGTTCCTAGAGCTCATTTATACTGTTAGGATTGGCTTCCCTCTCTACCCTGCACAGGAAAACTCCATGTGTTTAGTAGGACAATTAAACTCTCTAGTAGCTCTCTAAATTGTATGTGGTAATAGTTCTCCTTTTTTTCTAAAATTAGTTTATTTCATATATTTGAATTGTCATGTCATATGCATTCTGGTGTATGTTTTCATTAGAAAGAAATGCAGATACATAGGATGTGCTATGCTGTGGGCTCTGTTTTTCCAGATAACATAGGAACTAAGGGAAGCCACTACTTGCATTATTTAGTAAGAAGGCGGCTAAGAAGTTGTTTCCACAATTAATGGGAAGAACTAATACGTTTATTTTAATGGTACCTGAATCCATTGACTGGAGAATTTGTCCCGTATTTACAAGCTGAAAGAGTGAGGAAACCTTAAACTTAAATTTGCAGAAAATGAGTAGATGACTTGACATATGGTATATCAGCCTGAACAAGAAAATAGGAATAATAAAAGACAGTAAAACTTGGATTTTCTTGTAACTCATATGCTCAATATTAGACTAGAAAAGCATTGTGACATCCCAAGTTTTCATTTGTTCTATTAAACAAATTAATACTTGGAATTTTAGAATGGTTTGGGTTGGAAAGGACCTTAAAGATCATTGAGTTCCAACCCCCTGCCACAGGCAGGGACACCTCCCACTAGACCAGGTTGCTCAAAGGCCCATCCAACCTGGCCTTGAGCACCTCCAGGGATCGGGCAACCACAGATTCTTTGGGTGACCTGTGCCTTTATTTGTGCTTGGGATTGCCCTGACCCACCTGCAGTACCTTTCACTTGGCCTTGTTGTATTTAATGAGGTTACTTAAACTTCAGTAATTTTACATTTCTATAAATGGCTTTACCTTGATAGTGTTTCACTATATTCAGTGTAGTTTTAATTAAATTAATATTTATATAAACATACATTTTACATATTTCATAAAAGAACTTTAAAAGAAGCGTATTAGAACATTACGTACAAGAACCAATTTGGAAATGAAGACTGGGAAAGCAGATGGTTTAAGATCTATTGAGAGACTGCATCATCTGATCTGTCCCATATTTAAAATCAGAGTTACCTGAATGTGGGGGGTTGGAAATGCTGGGAAAGACACCATTATGGGCTTTTAAAAAATCCATTGTTTGCAGTCTCTGTACTGGAAAGTAATTTTACCTTCAGGTTTTGTCCTGCTGCTGTATGTGCCTATTAAAGTGATTGCATCTTTTTCATGCGTGAGCACAGCTTGCATTAATGATAATGAAGTTTTCACATACATGTTGAAAGGTGTTCAGACCTAATACTACTGTATTTCTAATGCTGCAGAAGTCAACACTGATGTGTTCTATTTTTTGCTCTATGAACAGCACAGTTGTTACAGTCAGCATATATCTTACAGATCTCTAGGAATTCTGCTTAAGGAAGCGGGCCAATCTATGTTTTTGGAGTGCATTTTTAGTTGCTTTGATTTATTTTTATTATTATCTGATGGGATTTACTCCAATTCAGGAGATAGAAATTAGGTCCAAGATATTACATGTGTGTTATGCAGGCTCTGAAATCAAACCATGCTGCCAAAGTTATCATCGAACTCCAATTTAATTTTTATTTGAGAGAGAAAAAAACTCTGCACAGCATACTTATGTTTTTCAAAAATCACTATATCATAAGATTGCAATCTTGAGCCCTTGATATTTAGGAAATGATGGTGTTTTAATTGCTTGTCTAAGAATAACTGACTTCTATTGTGCTTATATTTCCTGGTCCTTAACCTTGTGAAACCAGGCATGATTTTTACTTACTGCTTCCACTGAGGTAAGCATTGGACATTCTGAGTGATTATTGGTAAGACCTTTTGGGCCTGTAAGTTACATACGACTTTTCAAATAATTCCTGCTATTGTATAGAAATCAAGTGTGATTCTCTTTATTCAGTATTGGCATTGTAATTATAAGAAGTAAAAGCTGGAGAGAAAACAAATTATTAAGGGTAGTTTGTTTGGGTTTTTTTATTATTAAATTCCTGGTCTTCAGCAAGACTAAGGGAAATCTTTACATTTCTATTTTGATAAAGTCATGTGGTGTATTCTAACAAATGTTGGTATGTGATGTTCTCTGTTTGCTTTTTTCCTAATGATATAGTAGTATGCACTGTGATCTGAAGTGTTGAAGGCACTTGGCATCGAAAGTAACTACTGCTCAAAGCAAAATAAGCTTTAGGGTAACCACAGTGGTACTGGGGTCTAATGAGGCTTGAAAAATGACATAACAGCATTGCTGAGGTGAACTCTTATACTAACAATAATGAAGACACTAGTGGAACACAGAGTTTGTGTCCATTGTCAGTGCATATTGAAAATTTATCAACTGGCCTGACTGTGCTTGACCTTTTGCATGGGGAGCCAGGAGGGTGAGTGCCACCAAACTCTCCTTTTCCAAACAAAACCACATGTACCTCTTTCATCTTGCAAGGCCTCTGTAAAGGTCAAACACTGTTGTAGTTCATCTGAACAAAAAGGATCACCTCTTTTTGTCCATCTGCAGGGATGCACAGTGCCACAGACAGGTCAGACAGGAAGGGGAGAGTTTTAGCAGGGAGGTAAATGAAAGTAAGGTTTTGCTACTCGTAGGTAGTGCACTGAAATAGCTTGACTCTGGACATATGACTTGGTGACTGAGAAATACTGACTTATGTATAAGTATTTTATGTATCAATACATGCTCTGTTTTGAAAGGCAATTTCTTATATTTCCTAAAGGGTTTTCTTTAATAACTTCACAATTTCAGCCTTCCCATTTATTTAATTGAGAGCATGTTGCTGTCTAGCCTGCAGTCAAACCTGCTAACCCTGTCATTTTACCTTCTTGAGTGCAGTTTCACATTACAGGACCATCAGCCCAGAAACAGTTATCATACTGCAATAATAACCTAATGCAGCTCTGTGAGCAAATTTAATTAACTGCAAAAATGGAATTCTCGGCTCTTGCCTGGCTTGGCCAACGTTCAGAAGTATGTAGCTTTTATGCTGTAGGAAATGCTATAGGATACAAATTATGCATATTTGCATTTAGGGATTATGTGCATAGGCTTGGTATCCATAACCTGATTTGGTTCACTTTTTACAGTGCGTTTATGTCTTCTCATCTCTTGCGTTTGCACTTGGCTTAAAAACTAACATTGAGCTTTTACTATGAAAGGTCATCTGAGGTTTTTTTTTAATGGCATAGCTGCTAAAGAAAATATCAAAAGGTGCATTTTTTAACATGCTGTCTTCATGAATAATACTTTTAACAGGGTATCCTGAGGTTGTGAGGTATGTTTGAAACATGCTCACAGCATGAATGTCCACAGAACAGTCATAGTGAAAGCTTCAACTGGGTACTCTGTAACCCAACTTCTCTGTATAATCGACAGCTCTTTCTCCCACATTCGCACCAACCATCAGTAGACAGACTGTTTCCAGCTGGTTTCGCAGTACATTTTACACTGGTTCTGTAGTGGCTAGATACAGGTGCATTTTTTAATTATTACGGTCTGCTATTATACATAAAGATGGTTAGTAAAGTGTGATATAGTGGAAATGGTGACTTTCTGGCATTTGAATGTCAACCAGCCTTGAATATAATTTCATGGACAAGGTTATTCATTAACTTCCTGGCTTCCACCCTTTTGACTATCAAAGGTCTGTAGAGAGCAATAATGACATTAGACCTTATTCTAAGCAATCACAGGAGGATCTCATAATGATTGTATCAGGCTAGATAAGTATACGAGTTACTATTAGACAAATTCTTTATATGCACTGAGGTTAAAAAAAGGACACTGCAGACTCATGAAATAAATACATCATATGTTTTTTCCTCTGTATTTTATTTGTATTAGTTTACTGTTTTTTAATTAAATGTTCAAAGTAAAAGGTTCCTCCCCACCTTTTATTTTTCCACACCAGAGTCAGTATCTGTCACCCCTCTGCAATTTCTCTATTTTTCACTGTGTGTAAAGCTTGTGGTGTCTCAACTGTAACATGCACATTATTTTGAAATACTTACATGTATGTACACATGTGTATGAAGGTCTGAATTCCACTGGCTTTTTGCTTTTAGTGGAGGGGGTGATCTATCTGGATGTTAAGTATGGGTTTAAAATCAATGTTTGTGGGCTTTTTAAAACATAACATCAAGTAGTGTAGTTTTATGGGTAGCTGGGTGGAAGAAAACAAAACACCCCTTTTGCTGATTTAACCAGATGTCCTGGCTGATCTTGTGTTTGTCCTATCTTAACTCCCCTTTTGGTGAGCTAATTTTCAATGATGCTAAGAGACCACGTGAAAATCTAACCTAAACATTATACTCCTTTAGTGCTGGTAGATTTGGGGCTTGGAGAGATCTTTGAAGACGTATTGTGATTTGATCAGAGCTAATTGTATCTGCCACCTGGATTGAAATTTGTTTTAAAAACACCATAGTAATACTTTTGTTGGTTTGTGGGTTTTGTTTGGTTGGTTCTTGATTGAGAATAAAATGAAAACATCTTTTTAGCAGCTAGTTTCCAGTGCTCTGGAAATACACATCAGGTCTGTGTACTAAGCTTCATCTTAATACTTACTGGGGTTTTTAGTGTAAACCTCGTGTCTTTTTGGTGACTCTGCTATCTTTATTACAGGTGCTGTTGTCAGGATTGATTGGCGTTGTTTCATGGAAGAGGCCCCTTTCACTTGTGGTGAGTGTCAATATGGCTTTAGATGAGTGGCTGTAAAGGATACTGTGGAAGTAACTCCAGGTGACTTTGTCTTTATATAGAAGCCTCATAGCCTCTGGGGATGATTTTCCAGTGCTGTTATGTATGCTAATATTTCTAAACACTTAGTACAAAAATTTGGGGACTTTGAGGTTGTATTATGTTAATGATATAGGTGACAAAAATATTTTTCTTTTATCTGTACTTAAATGCTGGAGAGCCATAATTTTCATTACATGCATAAGAATGCAGGTATTTCCTGCAATTTCCTTGCCATTGTTACAGTTCTAGCTCTCTTTTTTAAAGTGATAGCAAATGGGTTAGTAATTTAAATGTGAGAATTAATGTATCATAAACATTTTGTAAGTGTGTCTGTTTCAATAAAGGCAACAATCATACTGTAGTTGACAGTGTAAAATTAACAATGGCTGAACATAGAGCATATGGTTGCCAAATAGATATGCCTAATACTGCTGTATTGCTTGGATTAATAGCTATTAATGAAATATGTTATAATTTTCAATAGTTTATTAATGTATTAAAAAATTAATACTGCACTTAGAAGAGTGCTTAGTGTGTCACTATTGTTTTGGACAAAAAGACTGTTGATCTGCATTTACATTTGCATTTAACTTAACTTGTCTAAAATTGCACTGCAGAGATCTTTTTAACCAATTACCTGGATGGCAAAAAAACATATTCCATTTAGTAGCTGTTCTTTATCTGCAAAACAATTTTCAGCTGCATTATGTATTCTGTTGTGAGATTCATGTAGTTAACTTAATAATGAAAAGTAATTTGTGCTTTATATATGCATGCTAATAGAGTTTCAATTAACCTATTATCTCAAAGCAATATCGTATTAAAATCAATTTCACTCAAAAGGTGAGATGACTGTGTCAATAAGGATATATTAGTAGGTAAATGTTGCCTTTTAAAAAAGTAAGCATATGTAGCATAGGTAACATAGGTAACGTTTGTAACGTAGGTAGTCCCAAGAAAAAAGAATGTAGTGGCAAGTATGTAATGGAAAGACCTGTATTAATGAGAATAAGCCTAATTAGAACTGCAGATATATCTTTCAGTGTTATGAACTAAAGCGGTAGTGTTAGAGCTTCTGACACTATTTTTCTTTCTTTCCCTTTCCATCATTCACTTTTTGTTGTCATTAAAGAAAGGACAGATTGAGTTAGTATTGATTTGCTGATTGGTGTTTTTACCAATAGATGAACTCTAGATGATGTAGAAATCTGACTGATGGCAAAATGAATGTGCCCAAAAGGAGGTCAAAGTGAAGCAAATTAATGAAACTAATACATAATGGGTTTTGTTAATAATAATTCTCTACCTGGTGCCTAGGAATGCTCCAAACAAAATAAAACTAAGTAAAATTGTAATAGTATTACCTATTAGAACACTTCAAAAGGAAAAGTTCTGACAGCAAAATAATCATGGAAGTGTATGTTTGGTACCCAAATCTTGTTTCATTTTCATCTGTGTCACACTTTACTGCTCACATGTTACAGACCATTAAAACTAAAATAATTCCTCTGAACCGAGCGCTTGTACAAGTCTGAAATCTAACTAAACCAAAGACTTTTCACCATAAGCAACTGCAATTGCTGCTGACATCATTGGAATAAACAATATTCACGCATCAGTAATGTTATTCAGACCTATTGAGACTTGGCTTCTTGGTTCCTGAACACTTGCATATTGTAAATTCAGCCAGGCTTTCAGATACCAATTCATTCAGTGAAATGTAAATAGGTAGTTCTGGAAAGTATCGTCCACGGAAATAAATGTAGAAGGGAAGAAATAGTAAATGGTAGCATTTGTACTCTCAGAACAGCTCACCTAAAAATTTTCTCTAGTAAATTATTTATTCCTAAGAGTAAGCTTAGTGCTCATGAATTAGATCCTGATTGGTTTTGTTCTGAAATTCTGTATTGGCACTTGGCGGTGGTGTAATAATCAGGTGGGGGAATAGGGGACACGGATGAAGTTTTTTGCCTCTGTGTGTGAGATTAAGCTGTGCAATAGCCAGTGCTAATAGTTTTGCAGTGGCTGCATAATGTCTGTTTTCTCCTTGTTAAATTGTGAATACCTTTTAGCAGTCAGAACCCATGTGTGCAGGACAACTGTTCTGATTAAGCAATTAATTGTATATCACTTCACAGCCTCATAGCACAAAGTACCATCAACATGCTAATGAGGTGAGCTTCTTGTGAGCTGCTTAGGCAATGCAGTATGCAAAATACATACAGTCAATAATTACCTTTTAACCTATTTGTTAGTATTATAAACAATTGTATAATCAGTTACAATATGCATGTAATTTTTTTGGTTGCAATGCATTTCAAGATCTGGCATTGCAAAGAGCGATAACAAAAAGAAAGCTTTATGATTTGAAGCAATGAATAAAGTTTTATCAAATTAGACCATACACCATCTGTGACATTCTGAAAAGTGGTGAAATTCTGATAATATTTTAATGTGCTGGTTTCCTGTTTGTTTTGGATTTGACACTAGAACGGGGCTGGTAAGACACCAGTGTTTTGGCTATTGCTGATCTATACTTGCACAGCGTAAAGGCTTTCTCTTTTTCCCACTCTGCATAATTTTGCTTTGTTTTTTTCTTTCCTCTTACCTTCACTTATTAAACTACTTTTGTCTTGACCCACAAGTTTTTTCACTTTTTCCTCTTCTGATTCTCTTCCATCCTGTTGAAAGTGGCTGTGTGGTGCTTAGCTGCTGGCCAGGGTCAGCCCCTCATACTACTGATTCTGGTTTGCTCATCACTGTATTCATACAGTTTATTTCATAAATGCAGTGTCTTTTCTTTGAGAAGTTATTAAATTCTGCAGGTAAAAAGTTGAAGAAGCAATAAGCACAAAAAGTAGTTGAGCAACTGTGATCTTCTGATTGTATCTTACGAGAAACCTGTATTGTATGGAAAAGAGTAGGCGTTTGCATCATTTAACACCTTGGAACCAAAGCCAAAACTTAGAACAGTTTTGTTTCCTTGTGGTTTGTGGAAGTGTCTGAAAATTGGGGGAGAGCACATGTAGCTCTTGAGGTTGAATTACCATGGACAAAAATTTTGTGCAGTGAGATTATTTTTCTGTTACAGTCTATGGTAACTGCAAATCTGTTTGTGCTAAGGAGATTAATTCAGCCTCTGAATTGAGTGGAAAGCTTCTCTATTGCCATCTGGCATTTGGGTGATCCCAGAAAAATATTTTTACATTCCTAACTGAAAGCTTTTACAATAAACTGATTGGTTGAATATTTCTTTTTAAGGATCAGAAGCGTATTTTCTTAATGTCAATGAATGTCAGTGAACACAATACAATACGTCTTCATAAGTGATCTTGATTACTCAGAATAGCTATTTAAAAGCATTTCTTATGAAATCTGCATTCCAGGTACAGTTCCGTGCATTGATGAATATGGAAATCTGTGCATATACCTTTAGTAACTAGCCTAAGTATGCAGAAGCAAAAACCTGGACTGTACATTTGTTTTTCAGGATGTTTTCAGATTTCTTTCTTTTGGCTTAAATGAAAGGGGACTCTCTGTTTTTAGTGGATTAGCTGTTCAAACAAACCATTACTTCATGCTTTTTTCTCTTTTTTTTTTTTCTGATAAGCAGAATGGGTTTTCATCATTTAAGAAAAATAAAAGAGGAGTAATCCTAAATAGTAGCAGTTCAACCAGCACATCAGGCATACAGATGAACTGCTGTGGAAGTTGTCAGACTGCACCTGTGGTAATAATCAGTCAAATACTGAAATGGATTTGTTAGAAAATATTTGTCTTGGGCCAGCTTGGTAGTTTCTTGAAAAATGAGAGATTTTCTTTCTATAATTCCTGTGAAAAACTTGAACTACTTGATATCAGACTTAAATCAGTTTCTTTTTTCACTAAAAATCAGTAGAAAAATATTTATGCCGAGAAATTACTAATAGTTCTAAATAAATACATCCCCGTATACACTTATCCCATAAGATGCATGGGTATGTGAAATTGTTCCAAATGTTTCCTCATAGATTATCTTCTATCACTAGATATCATTGCTGAGTATAGCTGAAAAAACCAAACTCCAGGAAACAGATGATACATAAAATATATAGGAATAATATACAAGTATTTTTCCTCTATTCTTCTCAGGGATGTGGGTGTTGACACCTTCCTGACCATACTACTTAAACTGATGTCCTAAAGTAGCTTACACGATGAGACGTGTATTTTTGAACTCTGGTAAGAGAAATTACAGCTTGCTTTCAGAAGACATCTGATGGAAATATTTGAATTTAAAAAACTCCAGTCTTTCCTCTCCTCCCTCCTCCAAGCAAAGATTTGGATTTGGCAGTTGGAATAAATAGATAATCTATGGAGTGGAGAGGCAATGCTAGCATAAAAGGATCAAGACTGTAAGAGAAAAGCAGGTAAAAAAATAAATGCACACCCTGGGAGGATGGCAGAGTCCAAAGACATCCATCACCTTGCGTGTCATGGTTGGCTTTGATACTTGTGTGATGTTGAGATGAGATGCAGAATATCTCTCTGCTTTAACATATCCCTTGATCACGCTGCAGTATCCTTTCAGCGTGTGTAGTCTTTGAATTCATTGATCAAGATGTTCGTTAGGAACCCTGCTATTAGACAAACAGTCATCTTTGAGGCTGAAGCCTTAGTTTAAAGGTTAACAAAACAGTAGGTAAAAACAACTGCATCTTACATAACAGAGTTTTGAAAAGTTTCTGATAACTGGATGTGGTTGAATGCTGAATATTTCTTGCTTTCAAAAAGAAACATGCAAAGCTGTAATTGCTTCTACTTACAAACCAAATCCAACGCTGGCTCACAAAGTAGTTCTTCTAATAAAAAGCTGCAAATTTTGCTCAGAACTGGTGTAGACTGGAGTGTGAACCCAGGCTTTGAAATTGAGAGCAGGGTGGTTTTCTATGACCTCTTTTCTAGGAGCGTGGAAGGGAAATACTCAAAATCAAGGGAAAGAGAAAGGTGGAGGACTAGGCCAGCAAGGACGAATTAAACTGTGAGTCTGTCAACATGAGGGACACTGAGATCACAAGCTGTTGAGCAGAACAGAATTAGATGAGCAGGGAGGAGTGCTAATGAACCAAAAGCATGCCGATAAGATGTCACACAATGGGGTCTTGTTTTTTCCACCAAACGGGGCTAGCAAATATCAGATTTTGGGGCCTTTTCAATCAGCCAGTAACTGTCCTTCTTTCATTCTAGCTCCTTCCATCCTTTGTTCCAAGAATGTATGTACCTCTCCTACGCTGGTTCTAGTAACTGCCAGGGGTCTGTAGTGGAGTTCTTGAAAGGAATACAAGTACTTGCCGCTTCTCTGGCTACATTCCAGCACACTATGTGAAATGCATGGCAGAAGCTGTGAATCTCTTGTGTCTGCTCACACTGAATTTGGGTTGGTGATGTTCTGGTGCTCCCGGGAGGGCATTTTTAATTTATTGAATGCTGTTCTTCGACAGGAGACTTGAGTGAAAAGAGCAGCTGAAGAGGCATAGGAGAGAACAGAAACAAATGCAACTGAACAGGTCTGCTTTAGGCATCCTTAGCCATATCCTGATTGAGCATTCTCACAAAAGTTGGTTGTAGATCTTTCAAATTTATTTCTTTGCTCAAATTCTGGCAGCATTTAAAGTTTTAGTAGTAGCAGGACAGCCACAGTGTTTATGTTTTCATTGAGGTATTTTTATGCTCTGTTTGTAAATTTTCATTTCCAAATAAATGAGGAATTCTTGGGGTTTTTTTTATGTAAGTGACTAGTTTGGGCTGTACTTGTGCTGGGTTTTGTGTTTTGTGTTTCTGTGAAGATTCAAGTGATTAGAGTTCACTGGAGCACTTCTCAGGAGGTAGATTTCAAAGATATTTGTAAGATGCATATAATTTTAGATGTGCATATGCAGATATGTGCTTTAGTGATGTTTGCACAGTTATTCAGAAAATAGAAGTCATCTGGTCAACCACACTTGCACAATCCAGCTTGAACTTTAATAGTGCTAATGAGTCTGTGGAAATTAATAGCACACAGTATTTTATTTACTCTGCTTTAACGCAGGGAGAGAAGTTATTTTTTTCCAAAGCCTATGATAGTGCAATAAAGTCTAATTTTATTCTTAGGTTGAAGACCTCTGGGTTAGGTTTTTGTGATGTCCTCCTGAGGCCTTTTCTGACATTACGCATGGATTGTAAATGGGAAGTTTCTCTAGACAGGGAGTAACTGTGGATGGCTAGAAAGTCTGTCAAATATTATCAGCTTTCCTATCTGAATCCTCTTGATTGATTGTCTGTGCCTTAAATCTGAGGCTTTTGAGTGGTTCGGTTTGTATTCTTTCTAGAATGAACCTTTTCTGAATCTTTTCTTAGTTTGGGACGCTCTGATACTGACTTGTTTCCCATTATTTAAGCTGTTTGTCTTGCATTTCTCCAGTCTTCCTCTCTACTACCTATGTGTAAGTGTTGTGCTGTAGTGCAACTTTTGGTTGCCAAAAAGAGGAGCTTGCTCATGTGTATATAAAGTGGGGAAGTCAGAGGCTGGCTGGAATTTCTACCTGTGTCCCCTGCCCTAAGAGATGTTTTCCTGGTTTATGATCTGTTGGTTTGGACTGTGAATTAGTGCATTGGGTAGGGGTTCTGGAAAGTATGGTCTTCAAAGTTTGCAGTCAGAGTGTGTGTAAACTGCTTATATTCATGTCCCAAATTGCTTTTTGCGTGTAGATTAACATAAAAATGTAGATTTTTAACAGTGCACTGTCTCACCTATTACTGTTTTTTTCTTCCAAGACTGCAAATTCCTTTCTTTATCCTTTAGTACATGGAAACAACTGACAGCGTAACCTACCCTCATTGGGATTTTATTAGAACATAACCTGACAGAAGAGGAGGAAGGAAAGAAATGAAGGATGACCTAGTAAAGCTGTGAACTAGGAGTGAAAGAAACACTACTTGAGATGAAAACAGGGGAAATGAATGAAAGAAACCTTAATAAAGGGGGAGAAAAGGTATCACACAGTGAAGCATCTATTTAGAATGAACATTCTATGTCCCCTTTTACAGCTTAACACTTCTAACAGCTTTTCTTGCCTGGGTATGTATGTCTGCATTTCTCTTACCCTTTCTACAAAGGCTGCCTGTTCCTGGGTCCAGCTGCCTCCAGCTGGCACCCATGTCAGAATCTAGACTCCTCTGTTGAGCATCCATCTGCTAATTAGCTATCCCCAGTGGCAAAATTTTAAAAGACCACAAGCAGCTTTTCCTGAAGAGCAGACAAAGCCTGCTGGGGCTTAACACTTGCCCCTTCCTAAACAAGCACGTCTTAATTACCCTTAAACAGACACTTCTACTCCCCATCTGCTCCCATGGCATTGTGTTGCCATGGCAGCAGTTAATGCTAGCACAGTACGATGCAATAGGAGACTGTCACAGTTCCAATGTTACTGCTGCTGCTTATAATGAAGAGTACGGTATGGGTGCTACATTTGCCTCTCTTCAGTCCATCAGTAATCCCCCTGTTCTCTCACACTTTCTAAATATACCTGCTAATGGTTCTTCCATCTCATTTGCGCCTTCTTTTAGAAATGCAGGCTACGTCCAATCTGGTCCTGCAGTTTTTGGCAGCCTTTGCACAGTCTAATTTCTTCAGCCCTTCAGTGTGAGTCTGGTTTCCCTCAGCATTTCTTCTTCATCCTTGGAAAATTAATCTTGGTTTCTGATATTTGCCTAACTTCCTTTGTAAACACTGAGGAAAATAAATTACTTTTGTTTAGGGACAGCTCTATCGTCTATACTTAGTTCATTCTTTAGAAGTCTGCAGTCATCTTTATTGTTCACTTTCTGTATATATGCTGTAAATGCCACATTACTTACCTTTGGTTCTGTAAGTAACTTGCCTTTCAGATTTCTCCTGTTATGGATATTTAAGTCCCTTTCCTATTCTTAATTTTATCGTGCGTAGCAATAAAGCAATAAGGAATGAAAGAATTAGTTACCCTTAGACCCTTTATCACTTTACATTGTAGGCACAACAATGGCTAAATGCATTTTACAAGATGAATAAGAAATGTTTGTTTAACCATATCAGCACAAGAAAATTTGGGGCATTTCAAAGGCTAGACACAAGTACAAGTAATGTTAAAAGGCTAAAAGGTGCATTGCTCATTTTACAAGATTACCTTCATAAAAAGGAATAAATCTAATTGTTAGTGTGTATTTTGTAAAACATTTTGAGATGTGCAACAAGAGCACATTATTTACTTTCTTGAATGGTATTTTGTAAAAGTGCAGGTAGACACATCAAGTGGAGGAAGCTGCTGAGGGAAAGCAAACCCTTAATTCTCAAAGCAGACAGAACATCAAATGTAAAATAACTTGAATTTATTATTACTCTTAGTATTATGGCAAGTAAAACTCTATACTTGCATTTATGGCATATGAGTGATAGTAATCAAAAAAGGATTTTACCAGAAGAACAAACCTATTCATACCATAGAAAAAAGGAGTTTGTGACAGTTAGTAGGAAGTGTGAAATGTATGAGGGACTCAGAAGGAGAAAAGGTATGTTTTGTGTTGTTGGGTTATTCTTTTTTTTTTTTTAAAGACTAACAAGTTGATGCTGAATATTCAAAAATGAAGGTGTTTCAATTTCAGTAGTTACATTAACAGCTGTAGAGGTTTCTAAAAATAATAAAAAGTAGTAAGACAATTCATTGCATTTTATCACAAATTATGTGGAGATGGTCGAGAGATAAATTACATTTTTAGCTTTCAGATTACAGAAATGAAATATCATTATTTGGGCCCTGATAGTTGATGTAGTCTCAAGGATTTTGGAAGCACTGAGGGGTTTCCAAAGTCAAAAGAAGTCAGATATGAGCTTTGAGGATGACGGAGTCAATATATTTTTAGAACTGTAAATGTATATATTGAACAAAATGCGTGCTAAACCAACCTCTCCTAATTTTTCACATTTCTACTAGTTTTGGCATCTCTGCCTTGTAAAGTACCAATAAAAAAGTGATTACGCTATTTTGGTATCTGTGATTCATTTCCTACTGAATTCCTTCAAGTACTAGATTCAGACTTCCTCTGAACTCAGTTGAGCACATAAAGCATAATTATTGCAGAAGATTTTAAACTGATGACTTAAAATGACTTAGCAGGCTTATCTGGATCCCAGACTGAGAAAACTTAGTTTATGGTTCAACCTTTTAGTTATTCATATATTGCAATATTTGGTTGCTCAGTGTTGCAAAATCTTTGCTTAGAAAAGCTGCTCAATCCTATAATAACGCAAACAGAAGTAGACCATACTCAGTTGGATGCTTTGCTTTATATTTCTACACCATAAAATAATACGGCTTTAGAGGTGAAAATACATAAGTTTGTCTCTATGTAGTTAAACATTCTTCAGAACAGAAAGAAGGGTTTCTGCATTTTGTCATATTTTATGTTTTTTTAGGATTTTCATTCAAAAGGATCTGTTCAGTCTCTTCATTGTCATCATACTGTTTCATATCAGTAAAGGGAAAGACATATCTATAAATAATATAGCTTTATCTATTCCAAAGCAGAAGTGCAAAAGCACTTATGCTATTTAAATAAGGCATCTAATGTAGTGTTAGAACCAGGAATTTATTGGTTTACTACCATATAGTAGATTTGATATAGCTCTGAGCAGCAGCAATAATGATTTATCCATATTTATATTGTAAGAGGCTTAATTCTAAGTTGTGTGTATCTATTTTGGGCTCAGAAAAATGTCCTAAGAAACATGGAAAGCAACAATTTTTAATTTAGCTTCTCCTAAATGTTTTTGTTTTCAAATACATTATGATTACATGTAAATTTTCTGCTAAATACATGACTTTTATTCACCCGAAGCAAAGAATCATCTCTTTCAGGGGTTGGGAGGGATAAGCTAAGCTCTGCAAGCTCTATCAAAGAAACAAAAAACCAACCACCACACCAAAAAGTTCTCATCATCTGAACTGGCCAGTCTTTGAACTTGCCATAGTCACACTCCTCAGGGGAGGGCAGTATGTAATCAAACAGAGCCACCTACAGAAAGTGTGGGGGGAGGAAAAGGCTATCCTCTCCATTCAAAGACTGAAAATTGTCCTCTCGGAGTATTCCAGAGCCTTGAACTGTGTGTGTGTGTATGTGGCAGCCAACCACAGATAGCCTGTTGAGATGCTCCAGTAGTGGCTTTGTTCCAGAGAGGTCCCCAAAGATACTAAATCCTTTAAGCTCCTGTAATTTCTGTTCCCGGTATGGCAGGGGAAGGGACCTGGGCAGCACAGTCAGAGGTCAGAAGCAGTGCCTGAGCTTTTTTTAACCCATGATTTTGCGGGAGTTCTCCCTTTGCTGATTTCTGTAGCATTATACTGATTTCCATAGCATTACGGCATTGAAAGCTGATTAAGAGAAAAAGCAATTGAGTCTTTTGACATATTTTGATCTGTCTTCAGCTGCTCTGGTTGGTTATCAGGCTAGCTTTTTTATTAATGCTGTTATGTTTGATCTCCTTGAAGAGCAATGTAATTAAAAAGTCGATTTGTTGTCATATTTTTATTTCCAGTTGAGTTGAAGATATATTAGGAGATCTCATTTCTTTTATGTTGGCATTTTTAGTGAAAATTCAGTCCATCAGAATAATTCAATGGCTTTATTCTACTTCAGGAGACCTGCAGTTTAAGGTCGTGCAAGTGACCACAGCATATACGTGGTTTTGAGTGTACTTCTAAATACAGAAATACATGTATCGGGGAGTTACCAATCTCTCTTTCTCTCTCTCTTATATGCCACATGATTTTCCCAAAAGATGCATTGTAATATCCACTACTGAAATTTTTAAAAGCTATAAAGCTGTGCTGTATCTGCTTGTTTTGGATTCATGTTATAATCTATATAGTTGTATCAGCATTTCCTGTATGTAGAAATTAGTTTTTTAATATAGATGAGTGACAGCTCTCAGGAATTGGTAGGCAAATGTTCATGTTTTCTGACTAGAACAGTTGGATGAACAGGGTAGTGTATGTTAATCTGCTACATGCCTAAGAACTGCAGCGGAGAATCAGTATTTTCATTTGATTGGAAAAGCAAAAGATTTAGTTCTTGCAAACAGAGCTTTATATGCAATAGGAAAACATATAGTAGTTTTCCCCATTACTTTTTCAGACAGTAGAGGAAGCAGTAAAATCTGACTCAAAACATTGTATACTTACTCTGATACTCAAGTGGCAAAAGAATTGGAGATAAATGATATAGGCAGTCTGCCTGCCCCCGCATTGTTCCCCTTACCCTGATAAATTGCCACTTGTTTATGGAGCAGAAGCTTGCTGGCGTACAGCGCTAAAGAGAGGGATGTGTATGTTCAGAAGCAGGAACACAAACCTGTTTGTGGTGCAGTACACTCGAGGGGAGGGAGGAGTGAACTGTTGTCAGCAGGGCATTTATTTTAGATGAGAAATTTATTTCAGAAGAGATGAATGCTTGAAGTGTTTTTATTTTTTATTTAATTTTCATTTAAAAATAGAAGAATCATTGCATGAACTAATAGAAAGTATTTTGGGAGGGTGATGGAATTGGGATACCTCATTCTTTGTACAATCAAAACTCATGTTATTTCAGTTTTGTGTAACAGATGGAAGGAAATATACCATTATCCAAAGAGAATGTAATTATGCTGTGTTTGTTGAAGAAAAATACTTTGATTTCAGTGTGATTTGTTTGGCAAGTGAATCTCAGTTTAGAACCTGAGATAGGCACACCTGTGATCAAGTGTTTGGCTTTCCTTACTACAGCTGCTGTAAAATCTCACACAGTTGTATGGATTCAGTTCTACTTCAGGTATATGAGTGAAGGTCTTGGAAATTTTGAAGTTCACGTATTGATGGATGTCCATCAAATTATTCCTGTGAGTCTTCCACAGAGAGGTGTGTGCAATTTTTCTTTAAAGAGCCACAACTATAATGAGGTTACATGAGAATCTGATTTGGAAAACCACACTGTTCCACATTGAAGCTTTGCCTCAAAAACCGCCCGGTCCCGAGAAGGCTCATGTGCTGTTGATAGAGTTTAGCAGTCATGGCTTGCTGACCTTGCTTACCTGGGAGAAGCCTGCTCCCTTAATAATGAAAGTACTCTGGTGTGATAGTTTTCAGAGAGACCCCACAGTTGTTCATTAATAAGAATAATTGCGCATGAGTAGTTAATTGCTATTAATATGTTGGGAAAGACAGATGCAAAATACCTGTGTATCTGACCTTTACAACCTGCTTCTCTCTAATTATGCCAGTGCCAGGAAGGGCTGCTTGCGCAGCCTTTTGATGCCTGTCCTTGTCAGCAGGACAACATGAGCTTTTATTTCCTCAGGGTATTCTGCTACAGATGTTATGAAAGGTTAATTTATATGGAGTAGCATTTCACTGACACTTCCATGGAGGTGAATCCTCCCAGCAATGTGACACAAAAAGTAATATATTGTATGTATGGAGGAACCTATTAATACAGTTACTCTGGAAGTATAAATTCAGTCTTAAATACGTTTGGTTTAAGTTATTAGACTAACACTTAAAAAAATATTTTTGTTTCTACTTACTGATTTAGCTGGATGTTTTGTTTAAAAATAGATTGGTGTTTTTTAAATACAGAACTCATTTAGAAAAATACCTTCTTTTCCTAACCTAACCATATTCTGCCATAGTCCTGGAACCTTTCTGAGAAATAGTATTTTATTAAGTAACTTTAAAAAGTTTCAATATTTAATTCTTCAGAGAATGTTACAAGAAAAATTGAACTGTAAGCTGGAAGCTTTAAATCTGGCTTATGTGGTCAAAATTTTATTCAGAAAACATTTATGTTGGAAGTGTTCATGATCACGCTGGATATAAACTCTGCTTTTTTCACCTGACTGTAGAGCTGCAGGAGTAATTTTTGAAGCATTTCAAATTGACAACATGTGCATAGATTATTTATTTTTTTTTTATTTAGGGAAGCACTGGTGTATAAAGGGAAATCAGTGTTAAAAATTAGGCAATAGAAACTACTATATAAAACAATAGTAATTTTTTTTGTCAAAAAGACTTCTGTGGACTGCTTGTACATGTAGTAAAGATTATCTGATTAATTGATTAATTTTGTTGCAGTAGGAACTGAGATCTCTGAAACATTCTTCTGAGTGTTTATGTTAACATAACACACTTTGTACAAGATTCTGTAGTGTACCAGCTGATACTCCTCCTAGCCCTTTTAATAGATTATTTGACAAAGCTGCTTCTCTGATATGAAAATAGTTACCTGCAAACTTTGCTGTGTTAAAATTGCTGTTGGAGGTGTGTTGCATTACTTGAGTAGTTCAAGAGACAGCTTGAGTTTTATCTGCAACTAAGTAAAGCTCACTTCTTGTTCCTCTTACATAGTAGTAGCCTGGATGCCAGTGATACTAAGAAGGGTATCAAATGCACTTTTCAAATGAGTGAATGTGAAAAGAAGTATGCCATGTCATCTATTAAAAGTTTACAATATAATTAGTAGCACAGTTTGGTTGGAATAGATTGACACAGTCAAACTCTTTATAGGCCCAAGGTTTGTAGCAGACACAAAATCTATTCATTTAAGGAGCCTTTGATGCAAAGGTGTTGAAAGCAAATGGTAAGAGTTTTAGTACGAATTTGCATAAAGGTAATGCCTTTGCCTGATGCACTTTCATCCTCCTATGGCAAACGGATCCTAAAGCAGCACAGAGAGTAGTATAAATCTCCCTTTTGAAAACAGATCCAGGTGGCTTGGGAGTATATATACAGACTGTTAATCTCTTACTCAGCATAACAGATCTTAACATTTCTTACTTATTATCAAGGGGGTGATTATTTATGGAAATAGGTAGGAAGGAACGTTACTCAGAAATAAGGTAATATATGAATGTACAGTGCTTTGGCTATTCACGTATATTTCCCATGAGCACACTATTAGCCATTAAAATGGTGGTTTTCCCTTGATGAAATGAGAGGAGCTGCTTGTCTGGATTGTGGGGAAAGAGAATGAACATGTGTTTATTATGGAGAAGCTGACTTTGCAGGAAAGTCAGAAGTCTTCGTATTAAATTCAGCATCTGGCTGATCCAACAGGTAGCTTGTTTCTTTTCCCCAGATAATCTTGCAATAACTTAATACAAGCACAGCTGCTGATCTTACTGCTTTATAGTGCTTGGTGCTTGTAAATTTTGAGGTTTGGTTCTGGTTGTGTCCTGCATCTCTGTCAGGTAAACTATAAATTCTGTGGAATAAATGATAATAAATGCTACTATGTGTAGTTCATGTAAGCCCAAGCTTTGTGAGCAAAATACCATGCTGCAAGTTTTTAATCTACTTATACAATAGTTTACAGCAACAAGCACATTTGCCTCTGACTATTCTTGCTGCTTCACAAACCATAAGTGTGTGTATTAAAGTGTGTATATTTTAAACCACACTAAATATATGCATACGTTTTTGATGCGGTTGGAAAAAGTCTTAGTATCTAATGTTAGACTCCAGTGTCTCAAAAAAACCTTACTTTCCGCAAAATATTTCAATAATGTAAAAAAAACCACCCCACAACTCATTGAAGGATGACTTTGTGGCATTTCAGAGAGCTATGGGACAGGAATTAACAGGAAAAAGCACATAGATGCAGTATTACAAGTACAGAGGATCAGCATATTTGCAGAAGTAAGCTTAATGTGTGAATTCCTGATTTTTCTCACTCTACACAGTAGTGTTGAGTAATAGGTTTCATTGGCACAGAAAGTAACATTTTCCAAGTGTTAGTGTCTTGACTATCAAACCACTGAAAACCATGAGGGGAAGTAGTGAGAGAAGTGCCAGCAATGAAAAGAAAACCCTGTTTTGTATTTATCTCCAAAATGAAAGTGTGAGGAATGAAATAAAAGCTTGCTTTTACAAATGTGATTTCATATGGTCTCATCTGATACAATATTTACATCAGTTTTGAAGGACTTAAATTACTTTGCATATAAAGACTTCCTCCTCCTTGTAGTAGTAAGTCATTCTTCAAGCCATATTTAATGCATGCTCCTTCCTTTTTACTGTGCTTCGAATATATTCATATGCAGTAGTTATTTTGCTTTATACATTTGCCTGTTCTATATAGCAGGCATCAAGGTATGTCCACCTTCTTGGTATCAGGTATGGAAAATATAGGGATGCTATGTATTTGACATAATTGCTTATGACTAAAGTTTTCAATGAGTCAGCTTTCACACAGCTGTGTTTGATGTGAGGTGTCATATTTTGATACTCAGTTCAAAGTGAAAGTGCAAACTACTCCTGAGAAGATGGCTTATTCTGGAATGGCTTATTCATCCTTGAAATGTTTTCTTCATGCACTTGAAGGAGCTCTGTAACACAAAAATGCTCTTTATGTGCTTTAGTCAGCACAACAAATGGGTGTTTGCCCATAAAGCGGTACGGTAAGAGTCAATACATTGCCAAAAGGAACCTTTGAAGCTCACCGAGCTCAAGCTCACAGGACTGGACCAGGAGAACTCTGAAGCTGCTCTTGATTTATGTATTCTGGTACATAAATTCTTGATTTGTACTCTTTCCAAATAATATCATCAGTTGCATGAAGGTGCTTAAGAAGTTACATGATCTCAAAGTTACCATTTTACATCTATGGACAAGGCATTTGGTTGAAGTAGCTTGCCTGAGGCCAAACAGCTGGTCATCAGCAGAGCTGGAGTTAGGAGACAGACATGTGACCCTGTGAAATCTGATGTTACTTCCTTCCAGAGTTGCTTAGTATGAGAGTGTTGCTATATCAGAAATATATGGAGAGGTGTCCTGTGTATGAGTTATTACTAGTGGTGTAAATGCTACAGAGGAGGACTTAAAAGTTGAATTATGATAAATGCTGTATGATGGAGTAAACGTAAGATGCTAGGTGTTATTAGGAAAGAAATACAGAACAAGCCATAATATTTTGTTATATATGAAAAGGAAGTATTTTGGGGATGTTCTGTCCCCCCATTTTTTCTCCTTTCATTTTTGTCTCTTAATTTGGCTGTTTTCTCCACAATTGGCCTCAAGTACTTTCTCTTTTGTTTTTACTGTAATCCTTAGACATCCTTTTATTTTATTTCCCAAAGACACAGTTTAAACTGTAATACCTGCAAAACTGAAATCTTTAATCCTTTAGATGGTTCTCCCAAACTACCTTTTTGCCCTTACTCTTACTGTGTGTTCCACAATTTTTTCTTGAAATGTTAGGAGGGAAAAAGGGGAGAAAATAGAAAACAACCAACTCTGTAAATCCACTAGAAAGTGATGTTTGCAAAAGTTCTTTCTTCTTTTTTAGTATAGTTCAGTGAATAGGTTTTGTTTTAATCAGCTATCAAAAATAGCATTGTGTCAGAAATGTGAAGAAGGAATGGCAATGGTCAGAGTAGGAAAAATAAGTAATAAATGCACTGTACTTTCAAACTTTTTCAGTACATCTAGGCATTCTTAGTCTTAATAATTTTCATGGTTTTCTTCATTTATTTTTAGAGGCATGTTTACAAATTTTACTAGAGGTACGACTACAAATAAATTACTTTACAGTGGAAAGATTACGTGACCTGTTAGGGTTAGGGCTTAAATAATATTTTTTTTTCTTTCAATATGGAAGAGAGGATAGAAATTTCTAAAGGCTTTTATATGAAATGTTGTCATGGGCTGTCCCTTGTGAAGGCATGGTAAGAACTGATTTTTCAGTCTGGGTAGATTTGCATGGTGTCATCTCTTATTAAGTGTGCATCTTGGGACTGCAATCATAAAAACTTGTTCTTGATATACTCTGAATAATTATACTTAAATCAATTTTCAGAAATGTGTAATTCAATTAAATGTTTCTGGAATATATGCAATTACAATTTCTTGAAAATACGGGTAGGTTAATTCCTTGCCAAATTGCAGCTTGCTTTCTTTAGCTAATGGCTGTCCTATACTCTTATGCAGTTAGTATTTTGCAAAATATACTGCATCAAGTTGATATTGCAGAAATATCAAGGCTTATCAGACTACTAGTGATAATTAAACCTTTTTCCCTGTTGTTTGCTGGAGATGCCATGTCAAAAGAGAATTTACAGGAGTGCATGGGTTCATTACAGTTGAATTAATAACATTAGGCTAGAGGCTGCCTCCTCCTTAGAATCTCAGAACATAGTATTTCCATTTGTAGATTCGTGCATGGTGAGTGCACTTCCTTGATGTCATTCATAGAAAGTAATTCAGAAGCAGAGGTTATCCTGAAGACCCGATGTATGATTCTTTTTCTAAGGACATAGTAATGAGTGAAAGTTTCCCCTGTTCTTTCTTTTAAAAGTTATTCACCTTTGAATTAATCAGATGTTCATTCTAGTGAAGAACACAAAAGTCTTCTGTGATCCTGCATGTCTTTTATTTATGCTTTGTTCGGGGATCTGATCAGTCAGATGAAGACCTCTATAGATACTTGACCTGTCAAGGAAGTCTCTAGAGGTGACTCATGTATGAAATAAGCAAATATGCTTGATCTTTTTAATCTCATAAATCGATGTACCTACCTCAGACACGAATATTTACGTAGATAGTAAATCTTAATTTTGCCTGTAAGCAAGACACAATGGAATCACTTCAAAGCATTTGTGATACTCTAGAAAAAATATGTATAAAGCATCAGCATGTGGAATATGTATATAGATATACTATTCAAAGAAACATGAATAAAAATTATGATAATATTTTTTCTTTCACTGCATTCATCTTTATGTTCCTTTTAATGCTTACAAGTTAAGACAAAAGGGGAGGAGATTAAGCCGTTGTGTTAGTTAAGTCTGAATATGTTGTAAGCAGAGTGAACAGCAGGACTGTGTGTGATCTGGCATCTCTCTTCTGTTTTCTTTATTGTTGCAGCTGAGGGAATGCAATAAGCCAGTGCATTTGTTTTACTTATTAGAAAGATAAGCTTCATAAATATTGGTGGCTGGCAATCTGGTTAGTCCTTGGAGGCGTATTCCTCCATTTGTGTTTTATATCAATATGCAGTATCTTATTTTGCTATTCTCCACCAGCATAAGCTGCATTATTGTTGATAATTTCTTGTATTCTGTTCCCTAAACACTTCTTTCTTCACTCGGTAGGAGGAGGAAATAAGAGATATTTGGCACTGTCTTGTTTTTGTTTTGAACTGTATCATTTTACTAAAAATCCTTACTACTAAAATTCATGTCTGGAAAAAAGCCCCAAGAATCTTTTAGTTTATTGTTACTCTTTTGAAGGATGATGTTCAGTACTGTTGCTCTGAGCATCATTTCTGCTTTAATGTAGTGTTATTCTATTTGAAAATTTCAGTCATGCAAATGATAGGCAGATTCTTTTTGCCTGCGAGGGAGTGTAAAGGGGAGCCTCGTGTGGTTCCTGGCATGGCTCTTTAGATCTGCCATAGCAGGGGACCACTGCGTTCTGCCAGCTCTCTGAAGGAATAAAGAGTAATCGGTTAAGAAATTTTTTGAATTGTAAATTTATTTTTGACTCTTCTCCAAAGTTTTGGGACGTATAACTCCTCCAGCACAGCAGGGAAAGATGCCTGTATCAAATATCTCAGTGTAGTCCTAAGATTGTGAACAAAATCCCAGGGCACTGTTAAAACAAAGTGACATCATAGATTAGCTGAACACAAAATCACAAATTATCCTTCATTAATCAGTCTACTTGTAAATTAATTATTCAATCTGTTATATACAACATTTTAGTTTATGACTGATAAGGCAACTCTGTAAAATTTTAGTAAGGAGACAGCAGCATGAATTTAGACTGTTTCCAAAATCAAATGGTGAAAATAAGACATCCCCTAAGCCAGAAACTGTAACTGCGAAGGAGACTTTATAGAACCTGGAGACTTTGTTAGTGTAACCCAGTCCCTAAACTTTCATTGAAGCTTTGATTCATGAGTAGGCAAAATGAAAGGAAAGATAAGGTGATCCTTTATCTTTTCCACTACAACTGGTTTTGATGCTACAGTAGGAATTTCAGCTCCAGCTGAATTAAACTCGACTGTTGAAATTCCATGACACAGACTTAAAATTTACCATCTTTCTTTTAATAAATTGGGTGAAGGGACTGGTTTTCAAACAGCCTAGAAAGTGTTTTATTTTAGCTGAAATCTGAGAGGTTCGCGTAATTATGTGATCACAGAATTTTAAACTTTTGCAAAGAAACGATGATTAAATAGAAACTGGTAAGGTTGTTTGCTGTTGCGATGTATCCCTACAATCAAGTTTCCATCACCTCTGCCTTTCAGGAGTACAGCAAAGATATTGTACTAGACCTCAGCTTCCCTTTGCATTGAAAAATTTTTTCTCCTTTGGTGGAGAGCTGCTGTAAACACTTGATCTTAGAATAGTTTTATTCTTAAAGACAGAAGTTACGAGAAGGCCAGGAGAACTTATTTTGTGTGACCTGAACCTGAAAATTATTGAAAAAACCAAATGAAAGAAGGATATTAAGGTCATGAAGAGAATTAAGCTAGTTTATTATTCCAGGTGCAAGATGATATCTCAATTTGTGAGTAGTTATATCATTTTTAAATAATTGCCTCAGAGCACAGCTAATTAGTTGTGTAGAATTAGTTTAGGACTATGGGAACATTTAATTAGGAAGTCCTATTAGCATTTCTTCTATTGAGTGCTTTGTATAGAATATCAACTTTGACTTCTCCAATTAGTTCTGCTAACTCCATGTCATAATAAATCAGTTGGCTTCGCTCTTTGTTTATGTACTAATTCTTCATGGCTCTAAAGCTTTTGGAGTTTAGTGGTATTAATGCATCTGAATTCTAGAAATATTTAACTTGTTAATATGTCATAGCTAGTAAGGTAAAGAACATAATACTATAGTTCTAAAGCAGCATTAAGTTGTCATAACCTCTTGGTCATTGGGTTAACTGCCTCTTACACTGCCAATAGTTTCATACTGCTCCTGCAAGTATGTCACACTGAGCGCTCAGAGCAAACATTCAGTAGCTCACTTTCAGAGGAAACTTTTAATGCGGAAATTAAACATAGTGAATTTTATGAATCATGTATACCTAACTTCATGTACAGTTTTATAGTGCAGTGTTCGCTCGCTATTATAATCCACAATGACCACTCCTTCAAAGGGCTGCAGATGTGTTTTTCTGCTGTACTTGTGCCAATGTTAGAAAAGACTGATCTGTGATAAAAACATTAGGCACACTGAATGTTTTTTGTTTTAATACCTGTTAATGTGTTTACTTGATTGTTTTATGCCTCCACACAATATAGGAGTGTAAAAACAGTTGAAATCTTGTTTTCTTTCAAAATATGCAACGGAGATAAAATTTAACCCTTAGATATCTCACTTGGGAATTTTTCTGTCAAGTAAGGATTAGGTTTGTGAAGGGGGAAACTATTCAAATTCTTGTTTTTCATTTGAAAAACACTACAGAAGATCCAATCATTTTGGTTTTAAGGTTACCAAAAATACTTGTAGTGTATGCATTGATGGAAGATAACCTCTTATGAGAACAGTGACTGGAAAGGTTGTAAAAGCTGGGCATGCATATGGAAAAAAGATGCAACAAAATTTCTTACTAATTTCACGTAACTCAATAGGAGTATGTGTGTTACATGGCAACATGAACACTGAATATTTAAGGTGGCCACATATTGAGCACATGTTCATTCTTGGCCTCTTACTGCTTGTGCCTTTCTATCTGCCCACACAGGCCCAGGTTTTTTATGTTTAAAGCAATAAAATGATAGCTGATGTAATCAAGCTAATGATTGTTTTGACATAATTTGAAAAGAGGTGAAATCATCTTGATTGGAGCAGATAATCTTGAGTGTCATCTCAAGCCATGTAATGGACAACCAGGGGATCAAGTCTAGTCAGCATGGGTTTATAAAGGGCAGGTCCT
Source organism: Nycticryphes semicollaris (assembly GCA_013400055.1). Classification (NCBI taxonomy): domain Eukaryota; kingdom Metazoa; phylum Chordata; class Aves; order Charadriiformes; family Rostratulidae; genus Nycticryphes; species Nycticryphes semicollaris. The sequence continues at coordinate 42,712 of VXBJ01007278.1, forward strand.
GTCTGACAAACCTGATCTCTTTCTATGACAAGATCACCCGATTAATGGATGAGGGGAAGGCTGTGGATATTGTATACCTGGACTTTCTAAAAGCATTTGACACAGTCACCCACAAAATTCTCATGGAAAAGTTGGCTGCTTGTGGCCTGGATGAGCATACGATCTGCTGGATCAAGCACTGGCCAGAAGGACGTTTCCCAAAGCATAGTGCTCAACGGAGTTAAATCCAGCTGGCAGCTGGTCACAGCTGGTGTTCCTCAGGGCTTGGTATTGGGACAATTTCTGTTTAATGTCTTTATTGATGATCTCGACAAGGATATAGAGTGTACCATCAGTAAGTTTGCAGATGACACTAAGCTAGGTGGGAGTGTTGATCTGCAGGAGGGCTGGGAAGCTTTACAGAGGGACTTGGATAGATAGGATGGATGGGCCAATGTCAATGGGATGAGCTTCAACAAGGCCAAGTGCAGGTCCTGCACTTGGGACACAACACCCCCATGCATCGCTACGGGCTTGGGGAAGTGTGGCTGGAGAGCTCCCTGGAAGAAAAGGACCTGGGGGTTCTAATTGACAAGCAGCTGAACACGAGCCAGCAGTGTGCTCAGGTGGCCAAGAAGGCCAATGGCATCCTGGCTTGTATTAGAAATAGTGTGACCAGCAGAAGTAGGGAGGTGATTGTCCCCCTGTACTCAGCACTGGTGAGGCCACACCTTGAGTATTGTGTTCAGTTCTGGGCACTTCAACACAAGCGAGATGTCGAGGTGCTGGAGCGAGTGCAGAGGAGGGCAACAAAGCTGGTGAGGGGCCTGGAGAACAAATCCGATGTACACTGATTGAAGGAGCTGGGACTGTTTAGTTTGTGGAAGAGGAGGTCGAGGAGAGACCTCATTGCTCTCTACCGCTACTTGAAAGGGCATTGTAGAGAGGTTGGTGCTGGTCTCTTTTCACAGGTGATCAGTGATAGAACGAGAGGGAGTGGCCTCAAGTTGCAACAGGGTAGGTTTAGGCTGAATGTTAGGAAAGAATTTTTCAAAGAGTGGTCAGACACTGGAATAGGCTGCCCAGGGAGGAGGTTGAGTCCCCATCCCTGAATGTGTTTAAGAGTCATTTAGATGTGGTGTTGGGGGATCTGATGTAGGGGAGGAATTTGTAGAGTAGGGCTGATGGTTGGACTTGATGATCCCAAGGGTCTCTTCCAACCTGAATGATTCTATGATTCTATGAAAGGAGTAATTAACACAATGAGAGGCTGGTATGGAAGATCCTGCTTAAATTGTAATTGTTGTTTTAAAAACCAAGTAAATACAAGTATCCAGAATTTTCTTCACTTTTTTTCCCCCGAACTTGTACAAACTCATGTTACACGATATTCACAAATACTTGTCCTCTTTAAGATACCCATACCCTCATCAAAAGGGAGTTAAATTGTTTTAAGGCTACTAAGAGTGTGTGATGAAAGTGGGAGATAAATTGATGATTTTGAAATGACTGGAGAAAAACAGGTAACAGTCAACTCTAGTTTTGATTTAGCTTTCTCTTATAGTGTGAGACTCCGTATGTAGCCATATTAAAGAATACTTTCTTCTTTAAAATATATAAAATTTTACCATCCATGTAATTGTACGACAGGCTGGAAGTTCTTGAACATCTAAATGATATTTTTTCTTGTTTGCTTCTTGCAGTGCATAATAATAGGCTGTTTGGTTTTTTTCCAGATAACCTTTTTCATGCTGCTGTCTGCAGTGTGTGTAATGCTGAATTTGGCTGGTTCCATTCTCTCTTGTCAGAATGCTCAGCTGGTAAAATCCCTGGAAGGATGTCAGTTGGTGAGTAACGAAAAACAAGTCTTTTAGAAAGGGCAATGGATTTTATTTTTCATTTGTTTGGGTTTTATATACATATTCCTTCAATTTTCAAAACAGTATGTGTTTAGTAGAGCCATCTATAGACCTTACGACATGAAAAATCATGAGAGAAGTTTGAGAGTTCAAGTGCTAATGTATTTACAGTGTTTTGTTACCTCAAAAGTTGTAATATTAGAAAGACTTACTTCTTAGTGGCATGATACAAATGACACTTAAACAGAATTGGTGGAATACAGGCCACATAAAAGCAATGCAATGATTGCCATTTGATGTTGGGAGGATCAAGATTTCATCCAAAAGCTCCTTACACAGCCAGTGTATTTCACAGATGTAGTGATTTGGTATGTGTATGTTAATACTTTATTAGCTGACCTAAATTAGTTCTCTTTTTCATTTCCAAAGCAGAATAATGTTACTTATGTTAAATAAAATAAAGAATATACATAATAATAAAAATTATCACAATGTGGTTTGCTCTAAACAGAATATATCTAAAGTCTTTATGATTTTATCTCAGGAAAAAAGTACATATACATTGAACTCCAAAATATTTTCTGACTTAAACTTATGAAGATGTCTACAGAACTAAATCAATGTCTGAAATCTCTGATTTAAAATAAAGAATAAAACAATTATTCTCCCTCCCCCCCCCCCGCCCCCCCCAAGTTGAGGAAACAAATGGCATTAAATTGTAAGGTTGACAAATGGACTAGAGAATGATTATCGATACGCATCAGTGCACTTTTTAGTATAATCTGGCTGTCAGTAGGCCAGTCAAACTGTTTATAAGTCATAGGATTCATTAAGTAGTAAGAATATGTGCAAATATGCACCCCAAGGTATTGATTTGAATGATAAAATTCAAAAATGCCAACAGATGACTCCACAAAATGATTGTGCACCTCTTCTATCCAGCCATTGTTCTCCTCCTTTGTTCCAGGGTTTTTGTCCAATAAAACCCTTCAGGCTTCTGTTTCCACACAATATAGTTAATAAAACTAAGTTAAGATAATATAAAATGTTTTGGCAAATATTTTGAAAGGCACAGGAAATGTACAGAGCAGGAAACCATTTGAGTGTGACCTGTCACATGCTTTCACCTTGTTTAGTCAGCTTTTAAGCCTGTGTTCGGTTTTTCTGTCACCCCTCCCGTTGGAGGGGCTGACAGCAGCTCCATCAGTTAGGTATTCTGCAAAGCTTTCTACAGTGCTTGTGATTCCCCGGTGTGACTGGAGTAAAGGCTTTGTAGAACCAGGTGGATGGAGCTCATCTTCAGTGGAAAACCCGCAGTGGTCCAAAGAGAGGAAGGGATGGTTTTCCCTATCAAATATTTTATCTGGGAAGCTCTTCATAAAGTTCCTGACTCCCATTTTGATGGGGATTTGGGGTTGTCCTGCAGTGGTGGAAAAATCAGCTGGTGGAACCTGGAACTTTGATAAGATGTATGTGGAGTGCTATGGGAAAATAGCATTTTTGTTGTGGGGTTTGTTGGGTTTTTTTCATGAAAAGAAGAACTATCATATGCACTTCTTGTGGAAGATCTTTGTAGTGAGTCTTACTAATTTGTTTTGAGATTCTTGCTTTGATATTAGGACTATTTAGAAGTTACTTTAGGGGACTGCATTTGTATCAGAACTTCCCATAAAGACTTAGAAAAAAACGGGTTTGTTGCTACATGGGAGAAAAAAAATAGTCTCTCAAAATAGATGTTTTCCTAACTATATAATGTAACTATATAACTATATTATGTGACCTATCTGCTATAATTTTCAAACACGGTATTTTGACCTGGAGCAAGATGGTGATGAATATGTTAGGCTTGTGTCTACACATAATGTTTTCCTGGTTGATACATCATGTTTCGTATTCTCAAGCAATGCCATCTTGCCTCATTTCTCAGGTAGGATAGTAATAAAGTCCTAAATTAAAAAAAGGAAGGAACGTTGGAATTTTGGAAACATGAATGTACTTCTTTCTTGTTCAGTAGTTCACCGATTTGTTGGCAAAATCAGCTACAATTTTTGTACTGTTTGATACATAAATTATTTCAGAACCAGTACATTCTTAATTACATACTGGTTTTGACATTTAATTGTCTATAGTAATAAATGCAAAAACCATGTACATATGTGTATCTGGCTGAGGGGAGCCATTTGTGCTTGTGTGTGCAGTCTTTCACCTCTGCCGCAGTAGTAACCAGTGTCATTATTGACACTATTTTGACAGAAGTCCAGTAAACTGTGGGAATAGAATTTAAACAGCAAATCCTGTCCCAGATGGAGAGGAATGTTTGTAGCAAGAACAGTGCCATTGGTGCCGTGGTGGCTTAGTGTATGCAGGGCTTTTGCTGCAGGCTTGTGTCTGCTTTTCTAGTTCCTTTGAGGCAGCCATTAGCAAACAGCTACTCAGCAAAGTCTGCTGAAAAATCCCTAAGCTGACAACTCAGTTGCTTTGTCAGACTACTCATGACTGAGATTCTGTATGTGCTTGTCGGAGTCGATGTTTAAACACATTGGCAGGATTTATAATTTAATAATATCACCTAGCCATATGTCAGATCTGTTCTGGGATGTATTGCAATAATCTGCCTGTGTTAGGATTCCTCATAGACCTTTGCACCAGGCAGAAAGACTAAGACTAAGAGAGCATTTTAATTTCTAATAATAAAAGCTATAATAGAGATATAGGACAAAAGGAAGAAAATCAAGTTAATGAAAATCAATGAAATGACACTGAGGGGACAGAAAGTTGAAATAAGTAACATTCTGCTTAATTAGCACATTCACAGACAAAGAAATCATTGGCTTCAGCCAGTGCTTATATGCACACTACCAAGAAAATGACCTAAGTCAACAGAAAGTCTTTTCAGTCTTTTAGATATCCCCTTCAGTGACCTCTGTTATGGTTATGAACCCCATGTTTCCTCTTCAATTTTGGTCAGAATCACCACATCTAATAGAAAAACTACTACTGCAGAAGTAAGCAGTGACTGAGCTGTGCAGTTGAATTCTCAGATCATTGATGAAAATTAAAAAGAATAAATTTGCTTTGGATGACATTTAGAAGAAAAAAAGCTGCTTCAAGAAAATTTGCTTTTTTCTTTGTCTTTTTTTTTTTTTTTAATCTATCTTCAGCTTTTTGTGGGGGAGGGGTACAAAAAAAAAAAAAAAACAAACCCAAAACCAAAAGCCCAAACCCAAATGTGTTTTAGTTCTTTGGGATATTTTCCACTTGGAAATTTAATGTTGTTTCAAAATATCCTAAATTCAGGGTTTTTTTCACTGGACCACATTTGATCTGAGCTTTAAAATAACCTTTGGTTCTTTACCTGTATATTTGTCCTCCTTCTTCCCTGTCTTGCCTGCTCTAGTTTTATTCTAACCACCAGCGAGGGCAGGACATGGTATCAAAGAAGTACTTTCAGTGGGCAGGCACAGGGTTCACAGGTGGAAGCAGGCACAACCTTGGTTGTCGTTTTGGGGGTAAGAGATTTGGTGGGTGACCATGTAGGACCTGCCTGAGGAGACGCTTTTCCCATTTCTTTTTTTGTGACAGAATTCAAAGGAAATCTTTGCTTGTTTCTCCAGGCTTTTGGAAGGTGTCACTTAAGCAAGAATCTTGCAAATAGCGTTTTGCATTTTTTCCAAAGCCAGTGTACTTGGGTAGTAAATTGGAAGGCAACAGTTAAAGTTACAGTTCATTTGTACTTCCTCGAGCTTTTAATTCCTGCTGCAGGAATATGCAGATTTTCCTCTGCAGTAGTGAAGCACTGAGCTGGCAAAAGAAGATAGAACAAACATTCATACTGCTACTTTCAGTTTTCAGACTGTAATGAAATACTAAGTAGCTTTGCCACAGTGTGTTGCACTAGGTGAGGGCAATTTAATTTCATTGTGACTGTTTATCATATCATATCATATCATATCATATCATATCATATCATATCGTAATTGTTATAAAAAACATTAGTTTTTCTTCTGCGCAGACCTTCCTTTTTAGATTTTTCTTACTCAAAATCACATTTCAGTCAGGTTGGGTACTTGCATGTGAACACATTATATTGCTATGTTGAAGTGCTTATATCTATGAAATTCTAGAGTTCTGTTCTTGTAGACTGCCCACTGTACTCAGTGAACTCAGAATTCGATAATGTATTATATAGAACATGTTTAATTATTTTATTACTGCTTTTCACTCAAAAAGGAAAAATACCAGTTTCTTAACAGCTTGTTCTAAACTTAGATTTCATGTTAATTCCTCAGATGGATGGCTTCAGAGTGGTAGATCTGTGTGACTGGGTATACGTGAGCAGACAGCTCTAAATCCTTTGACTGCCTTCTAGGATACAAATTTACTTTATGGCTATGAGACACTGGAAGTGAAAATCCAGCTTTTGTAGACATGCAGTTTGAGAAGTAGCTAACATCCAATGGAACTGTACCAGACAAAAATATACTAGTAAATTTCCAAGCACAATACAGTACGAAAGTCCAATTCAAAATAAACTCTTTTTCATACAGTATCTCCATTGAACTCATTCATACTGAATGTATAGCTTTAAAAATGATAATAGTATCTACTGTGTTGTGGAGTTTAAATTCAGAAGCATTTCACATGTAGAGTAGTTTGAATAAGAATTAGATGAGGGTCTTATTTTCCTTTAAACACTGGGGATTTATTGTAGATTCCATAATATATCTTTTTGTGTGAATATGTAAAACGTGTTCACCATATGTTAGCATTTTGAATGTGTAATTTGTCAGTTTAGTATTTTTGCTCTTTATCCTGCAGCTTAGCAACACACACCACTGAGGAGCAAAAAAATACCAGTAACTTTAATGGCTTGTTATGAAAATTTAATTGGAATTTTTCCCCTGTGATTAGTTGTGGATCCTGCAGCCAAAACCTCAAGACACTGTTTTAAGTCAGGGAGAGTGGGATGTGTACAGAGCAGTTACACACTCAAGCTGTTCATTAATGAGTGGATGAGAAACAACATTTCTGTCATATGCATTTTTTTCTCAAAAAAGTAATCTCTGAAAATTATGCTTAACATATGTGAATAGAGAAATTTGTATACTGTCATTTGTATTCTATTACTGCACCAGATAGAATTTTGTATGTGATTTTTTTATTCCTTAGTCTTTATTTGTCTTTACTGGGTCTACCTGTCTTATTGTAAGTCACTTATTAATTTAAAAATAAATTCTCTACTTTTAGTCAAATTTACAGCTGCTCATTATTCAGAAAAGTAGTGATGGGTTCTGTCTCTGTATAGAAAGATTGCTTATAATTTATTTTTCAGTTGTACAGCTGAAATTGGCTTGTGGTTGTAGTAACATAAAGGAAGACTCCTTTTTCTCTGCATTATTTTTTGTTGGAATAAACACTGCGAGGAAAAGTGCAGGTTTACATAGAGATGAATGGCATAGCCCAGTTCCAGAACTGAGGTTTCTTTGTATTCCATTTTGGGCTGTAGCTACATTCGATTCTGTGCACTAGGAAAATATATGTACTTTTTTTTGGTTCTTATTCACTTGTCAGTTTTTTCTCTTGATATTTCCCTAGCACTCAACTTTATTTCTTACTGGATCCTCATGCTCTTTCTCTTTGTGTAAGCTGCTATAATTGACTAAAATTCCTTCCCATAAACATACCAGTGAGGCTTTCTTGCACTTCACTGCCTTGTTTACAACTTTAGAACTTTTATATTTTGTTTTGAAGTTTTGTCCTGCTGTATTTATGTTCTCTATCAAAAACTCTGAATGTTGATTTAGAAGAAAAAGTAAAATATATTACTACTTTGACAAGGTGTTTTACCTTTGTATTAAGGAAAGCATAGAATGCAGAGTAGCACCCTTACGTCAGCCCTAACTTACCCTTTTTGGTGAGAATGTGTGTGCGCTCAGCAGTAATTTCTTTTTTGTTAAGCCTCCTTTAAAACCTAGCCAGAATTTGATGAACTGATAGAGATGAAAAGTCTGGTCTGTGCACGTTTTTGTTACTTTATTGTAATATAGGGGGCTTTGTGTGTATGTATTTTTAGTAAGTTCGAATCCTCTCTGTTTGCTGTTGGAGGATCCTTTGCTTTTTTGATAATATGCTACATAAAACTCAGATTTTAATGGATTTATCACTGTTGAAGTAACAGTACCACTTTTTGGCAAGACACAATAAACTTAAAAGACAATTTATACATATGGGCAGGTCAAGCTGATGTTTGAAATCTTAAAAATAGTTTGGATGAGAGTGACTGTGCCTCTGTCATAAAAATGAAAGTTATACAAACTATACTGTGATTATTGACTATGCTGAGTAAGAATCACAGTGGAATGCAAATATATACAGAATGGTGGAGGGTACATGCAGGGGATGATGAAGTGAATGATGCTTTATTCTTGAGCTCTGCCAACCAAAAAGAGATTTAACCGCAGCAGAAACAGAAGGAACACCATTATAGAGGCACTGCTGGTGTGTGTCTGAGGCTGGCAACACCAGCCCTGCAGCTGGAAGGAATAGTCCCAATTCCTCCCCGTGGCTCTATTGTTTGTGCTGCTCTCTGTATTTATGACGACACACAGTGAGTGACATTCTAGTTCTGATCTGGACTATAAAACAAACCGTTCCTACACAAGGAAAGAAAAGTTATTTTTGGCAGTGTTTAGGTGAGAGGATAGCTGTGTGAGTCCTTGATCCTGCCTGCACAGGTGTGAGACAGCAATAGGGCAGTGACGAGCACAAGGCCTCCAAATTTCTTCCAGCTGCTGCACTGTTGAAAGTGTAGATAGGACAACATGCTAAGCCTTTTGTACCACTCAGTTACAGAAGCACAGGTGAGCAAAGATGTCACTTCACAAACATTTGAAGGAAAAGGTGCGCAGTAGGGCAAACTCTTAAAAGCTCTCAGCAAATGTATGCCAAACATTAAAACAGAGTTTTATTTTACAGTCTGCTTGCAAATCTTAGATGTTTTTGAATGTATTATGATTTTTAAGATGTCCTTATGTGTTGCAGGAACTTTCATGTAAGCAATTCTCTTTTAACTCCTTTTATTAATTGAATTTAAGTGAGAATTACTGGGCTGTACAAAAATAATGGAACATCTTTCAGAATTAATTGATAATCTCTCATAGCCAGGGAATCTTGACTGAGAAAGTATTTCTCGTTTCATCCTTACTTCTGTGACACCTGTTCATTACATGAGAAAAGTAGACGTGGGATCTGTATTTTGTATCAGAAATGTCACATACATCCCGTCATGAGGCAGTGACAATCTTTCATTAAACAAGGCAGCATGAATCAGAGAATAAATGATCTTGTAGTAGATAGCATTCCCTGAAGTCCATTTTCCTCATTGTAAAAACTTTTGAACAGCTGAAGACTATTGATTTGCCGTGTGCCTGGTGCTGGTATAGCAGGTGTGCTGTAGCATTTGGGCTGCTGAGTTTGACACAGCTCTGAATTCAAAGTGTAAGTTTTGAACTTCCTCTGTAGCATATATCTAACAGTTGACGCCATTTGTGGCACTCCCAGAGAGGTTCAGGAGCACGACCTCCCCGGGGCATTCAGTGCTTTGTATTCTCCGTTCATCTGAAGAGCTGAGATTATAATAAACTATATTGTTGGGTTTTACTCAGATCTTTCTCGTTTTAAAAGTGAGTATTGAAAGATGACAAGAATTGAAAGAAATGCCGTATAAAATTGCTAAAGCAGCTTTGTGAATTAAATTGTATGCAAATTAGAAATAACACAATTATTATAAAGGTGCTCAAACTATATATGTTTTTTTATTTCTTTTACAGTGTCTATGGCTTACAATATGGGCAGTCTTTGTGAGTTGCCATAGATAATTATTTCCAGTGCTGCCTTTGAGTATATGGGAAATAGTACATTTACATACCCTGATTTTTTTAAAGCCTTTTTACAAATTATACTGGTTAGAGGGCAATCAGGAATTGAAGCGCACTGAGGTCGCATGATGCCCTGAGCAGACTGTGTCACCACTGTGTGTGGCAGGTATGGTCACTCATAAGCAGAGAGTACTAGATAGGCCTAATAGAGGCAGCACTATAAAATACATATGCTCAAATATGTAGCTATTAAGATTATATGAACAATTTAAACATTCATCAAGGTCTGAAGCAGTAAGAAAATATTCTGTTGAAATGATTCTATGTATAAGGCTGTGTAAAGTCATTCTACAAGGACTGCTGCTATCTGTCTTTGCTCAAGAAATTGGCAATACCCTGGGGACAATATGAATTAAAATTAGTAAATGAATAAAACCCTATTTGCGTCAGGATTTTTTTTTTTTTGTGTGTGTGTGGATTTGTGTCTGGAAAATTTAATTATTTTATTTTGGAAGGGAGAAGTAACATGGTGATTCAGACCTCTTACCATGCAGCCACAGTGTTTCCATCTTTACTTGGAGGAATGCAGGACTGATTGAGTATATCAGAATGGTACATTGAATCTTTTATTCTTTACATGAGGAGCCATGAAAGTTTCTCATTAGTATCATTCTTACTACTGATTATTGGAGTATAAAAACCTCAGATCTGGTATTTTTAAACTCATAGTTCAAGGAACGCACATGTGATACTACTTTTCTCAATGCTAACCTGGATTGAATTGCAGTGACCTGGAGAAGGAAGATGTTGCATTCCAGTGTTAGCCCTTTAAATAACCTGGAAGTGGAATGAAGAGACCATGAAAATGTCTACTTGAGAAAAGTCTAAAGAAATGACAGTTCATATTAGCAGGCTCAGTAAAAACATGTAGAAAGTTAAATTTTGTCTTAAAAAGTCTGTGTTGGAAGAAAGCAGAAGAATAAACATTGCTATGGTTTTGGAGTTTGGATGGAGTTTTTCTGGGGGGGGTTTGGCTGACCTGAACATAGGGAAGTAGACAGCAAACCTTTTCCAAAGTAAAAATATGAGATGGCATGTATATCTTACTTCCTCTACTTTTTCTTCATGCTATGTTCTCTCTCCTCAAGTATATGTCATAGTTTCTTCTGTAATTATTTTCCCATATGTGTGTAAGGACTGTGATCATGACTGCTTCACACATTTTCTGATTTTTATTTATTATTTTTTTGTCTTTCCCTGCTTGTCTTTTTACTTTCTCTGACCTTTCTTTTTTTCCCCCTTCACAGATTAAATTTGACAGTGATGGCGTCTGTGTTTGCTGTGAAATGCAGCATCAAACATCAGGCTGCAGTAACTTGGGAGAAACGCTGAAGCTGAACCCCCTGCAGGAGTGTAATGTTGTGAGGCTGACCCTAAAGGTGTGTTATGAGAAGAATTAAGTTTGTTTCAGTTTTAGGGAGTGAATACTTAGCAAGACAGAAGTGTGTGATGAAAGGAGGACTAGCTGGTATTCTCTGTGTTTGTACACTCTTAACATGCAAAAAAAAAAAAAAAAAAATTATCTTCATCCAATGGAATTTAGTGCTTCTATACATGGAGATGGTTTATGTTACACACTGAACATCAGTATTTGTATAGGTAACTATTTTGTTAGAGGTTATTTAAGAAACATAATTTACAGTTGTTATGACTGATGCTGGATGGTGTAAGAACAATTATCTTTCATGTTGTTGTTCAGGAAAGCTACAATCAAAGGTGGTGGTTGGTGTTGTTTAGTAATGTTATGGTAGACTGCAAAGGAATGCAAAGCATTAGCAGAATGATCAAGTATTTCATGATGTACTGCTAACAGAAAAGCAGAATTTCAGGTGGAAGTTACTTTGGGAGAGAATAGTAAGTGTTATTTCGGGGGATAATGCTGGCAACATGCTTAAAGACTTCTCTGCAACATTATAAAAAGTGTAAACTGTTACAACTACCCAGATAAAAACTTGAGAACAAATATTAAGAGTATTGCCCCCATCGTTGCTTCACTTCATTGTCATCAAACCAGCAAGACGTGGTGGTACGTTGGTTTGGAAAACAGTAAGGAGTCCATGAGAGAATTGGTCAGAGAAAACAGAATCCTAACCTGAGACAGATATTGATTCATTTTAGGTTTAATTTAATGATCAACAGAATTAACTCTGCATATTTGGCTCTCAATTTTATAAATTAAGTATTTTAATAAAATTAATATAATTGAGTAGAGAAATTCAATTATATAAGGATCTTAGATATTTAGATTATAGTGTGAGGCCTGAAGATGCTAAGTTATATTGGTATTTGAAGCTGTATTTTGAAGTTCAGGAAAGGTGTTATAATAAAGGTATATAATAAATACCTAAATGTTCTCCAGCTATGTTCAGAAAAAGGAAAAAAAAAAAAGGAAACTGATTACTAAGTAATAAGGATCAGGTAGAAATCAAAACCATTTTATATGGCTCCAAAATTAAGTAAGAGATCTACCTTAGGCTTTCATGAAAATGATAAAGGAGACCGGGAGCAAAAACCTACTGTGTTTGTATGCTCTTATATGCAAAAAAAAATAATTTTTGCACTTTTTTTTTGCATAGATTTCTGGTTAGCAGCAATTTAGTCAGTGGAAAAGAAGCCTCACTTGACATTGCTGGTCAAAAATTAATAAACTGTTACTTGAAACGCTGAATTCAGGACTGTATTCAGTGGTGCAGTTTCAGTGAAATGTGTTAGCAGGCAGCAATGCAGGAAAACTCAGAAAGACATTCTTCAAAGTATGACAGATGCAAAAATATGAACCTGTCGAAGAGAAAAAGCTGACTTGCTGATCCTATAAAAATAAAGTTTGAGGAAGCATATGGTTGCTTGCTGTAAATATGTCAGTAGAGTAAACTTTAATGAGAGAGAAAAGAACTGTTTATCTTTGAGGATATTCTCAGCATATGAAAAGAGTAGAAGTGACATATGCTGGAAATCAGGGTAAGGTTTTTAACCAATACAGCAATAAGAATAGAAGCACAAAAGAGAATTTCTTTTAAAACATAACTCAGTCATTTCTAAAAGGAAGTGATGGAAGTGATACCTTTTATGGGTTGAAATCTAAGAAATAATTTGTCCTCTTACTTAAATTTTACACTGACTTTTGTCTTATGAACTTAATTAAAGAGGAAAACATAATGGTGTTATTACAGTGAAGAGATAACTTTTTTACTTACAGTAAAATTCCTTAAAGAAAAATATGAGCTGAAGAATGAAGCTATGTCACAATGTTTTATTTTATTGATATATAGACTGCCTTACCTTACAATTAATTGAATCTTACTGCACTTGATGTTCTAAAATCTTAAAAGGTCCATATGAAATCTCTTGGGTAAACATAAAAGGCTCATTATTTAAATATCTGAAAAACAGGTTGCCAGAACCAATAGGTTTTGTGCAGTAGTACTTTGTAACTTTACCTTATCTTGTGCTTGGAAGCAACTAAGCATTTTTTCACTTTCTGAGAATGACTTCAGTTGAGTCCATTTTGCTCTTACCTTTTGTCCAAAATGAGAGTGATTTTAATGCATAGAGTGGAAATTTATGGCCAAAGATACCAGGGTTTGTAGACTGCTAAGGGAACCATGAAACAGGACAGGAGCACAAGCATATTATGAGTAGGTTTGAATTAATGAAAGAACTGTAGCTCTACTGGAAAAGTTCTTAGAGGCTCTGAAACTGATGACAATGTAAAATCAAGGTATTACATAAACCAGCCAGTTAATGGTGTTATCAGCCATGCACTGTTTTACTGACGGTCTCTCAGTCATCTGATGTTGCTGTGTAAGTCAGCTTTCAGGTAAAGCCAAAAAAATGTAGGAGAGGTTTTATACATGCAAACACATATGTATATAAATGAACGCATACAGACTTAGTTATAAAACCGTATCATCTCTGGATTGCATTGTTGATTATTCTTTGGGCAACAACCTAAGTCTTTTCCTAGATGAATGAGATGGCTTTTTTAACAGCGTTACCTCCAAATGAGCATAAAATGCTGTCATAATAGTCTGAACTGAGTGCAGAGATTTGTAGATGAAATTTTATGGAACCGTGTTTTTCTTGTAATATTAATTAAAGTATGAGGACTGAATTTTCCTGACAGCTTTCATCCCTGGAAACTGTTCCTTCTTTCTAAATGCAGAATATCCTGAACTTATTACAGACATGCGTGCAACAAAGGTTGTCTTCTTGAGATGTGTTTTAAGAGGATGAAGTTAGGTGTTTAGAAGATTTAATTATTGTGTAATGTATTATTACCATGTGATATCTGCATGTAAGAGGATAATGTTATGCTGGTTTGATTTAATAATGATCCAGTAGGGTGTTTTTAATTACTTTAACAGCTTATACAGCCCAGAATACCTGCAGTCATATATGCTAATTTATAAAATTGGTATTTAAATAATTGCTTTCTACTTAAAGTGCTTCTGTAGATTGTTTTTTTGACTATACAGGCTAGGGGAAAAGCTGATTCGCCATTCTATTTTTCAGCATAAATATTTGGGTTGGAGCTTCTAAAATTTAAGTACAATATAAACAGTAAAAGTCTTCTTCAGGTTACTAATTCCATTAATTAGTTTGTAAGCTGGGCATCATTATTAGGGGTTTATGTAACTTGGGACTCTTGCAGTCTTCTGTGTGAATCTTTCTTTCCCCTCCTTTGAATCTAAGCTTATTGTTACTGAATTTCCTGATGACCAAGCCTACCCATATGTCTACTTTTTTTTTTTTTCCGTTCAGAAGAACATACTTTGACTTGCAAAACAGAGGAAGACGACTCCTAACATGTTTTTTAGAGTTAGGAGAACAGACTTTCTTCAGATTTGCTATATGACCAAATGCAAAGTATTTCATTTTCCTGATGACTTAACTAAAAGACTTCATGATCTGCTTAAAATTGGATGAAGTTCAGTGTAGAATAAGAAATCTCCTATCAGTTTTTTAAATGCTGAAGTAATTTCATGTTCCTTTATAGGTAACTGAAAATATTTTCTAAGTTCAGAGAGTACTTACCATCATGGATATCATCAGAAATAGAGCAGTTCAGTGTGGGATTAGTAGTCTGAGTAGTTGAGCAAAAAGTATTCCAAAATTCTGAGTAAGAGTTGTATAACAGACATAGTCTGCTTATAATTTTCCTTGTGAGTGTTTCTGTTCCTAGCTTAGGCAATATGTGAATGTTGTTTTGAACTGCTCTCGTGACTGAAAAGCTGCCTGAGTGACTACAATCTGATTATTACATACTTGTCTAGTTATAATATGGAACTTTAGTCTTTCAGGACTCTAACAGATCTCCAGTACTAAGTTGAATGTATAGACACCTGAGTTGGTGAAATCATACCTATCTGAGGTGACCTTTTTGAGTTTATTTTTCTTCAGCAGCTGTGAACTGCTTCCTTAAAAGTATAGTAACTATTTTAGACACATATAAAAATACTGATATATATCGTGTTTTCATACCTTAAATCTAATTTATGAAGCATTGGCCATGTCTCCATTTACAGTCCAATGTGTATTTGAGACCTGTATGGTTTAGAATTGATCCTTGTATGTACAAATGGTCTTTCTCATATTAGAGGAGCTATTTTTTCTGGTGTTTTTCAGGTACATCCAGTTAGAACAACTGAAGTTATAATTTGAGTTAAAAGGATTGTTGTCCTTGAATTCACAAATAAAAGAGGTACACAGACACTAATTTCATGGGTGAAAAAGCTTTACTGCTTATTGCCTCTTTACAGGTTATAGTAGTATAAGAAGTGAAGCACTGTAATTGAAGTCAACCAAGGAGAAAAGAAATTGTCACAGAATTGCAGAAGTGAAGCTGATTTTAGGCCTTGATCAGTGTAGAAGTTTAGATCCATGTGTTCAGGGCTACTGATTAGAGTGTTCTTTTTACACATCAGCAATCTTATTTTACTCCTTTTATTATATATTGACTGAGCTCTCAAAAGTGCTAGAGACTTAAGAGCCTCAAAGACTATGAACCCTTTATTTCCACAGGAAAACAGTCTGTTGAGCTGGCAAAATATAAGTGTGTTGTAAAAAGAGTTGCCAGCTCAATATTGTTGGACAGGTTAGAACTCTCAAGAAGTATTGGCTTTGTGCTGTGTAATGTGGGTTTTGGTTTTTTTTTGGTAATAGGATGTAAGCAACACGTTTCACAAAAAATAATTAATATTTTAAATCTTGTAAATAAATGTGGAGACAATAAGCATAATAGTTTAAGTACAATTTCTTAGTTCTGGTTAAGCAGTACAGCTGGACAATATTCTATATAATATTTGACATACAGGACAAATATTTTGTTGTAATAGTGCTTCATCTATGTGGTATTGCCTGTATTGAATGTTAAATTGGTTTGATATTCATGCATGTAACTTAATTGTTACGAACTGTACAGTTCATTGGTATGATATGAAGAGATAAGGGAATGACTAATGTTTAACACAGTCTGCATTTGAGTTGAGTTGTGAAGATGTCCAGAGATTCTTGTTTTATTTTGGCCTACTTGGTTTTTAATCTGTATTTAGTGGGTACGTAAAAGGACTTAGGGAGCTTCTACAACGGTTAGGGAAAAGGAGATGGATTAAGCAAGGCCATCAGTGTTTTTTCCCAAAAAACAATTATCCTGAAGCATATCATTTTATTGGGCTTCTGCTGAAGTCCTTTGGTGTGATTGTCAAAACTTGGCTTTGCTACAGGGCCTTAGAAAACAGTAGTTTGTGGTAGGTAGTTACATAGTGCAAGGAGGTTTCAGAGAAACTTTGTGGTTTTTGACTTGGTGCCTTATGCCTTTGATGAATAAAGTATATACAAACAATGTGAAACACTCATTCCGAAGTTTAATGTGTTTTATCGCTTTTTCATAGCTATGAGTTTGAAAATGTTGTATATATGGAAGCAAATTTCTTTAGGAATTCACCTTATTGCCTGGTTTTGTATACAGGTTGCTGCCAGTCATGGAGTACTTCCTTTCCAGACCTAAAATTACATTGAATTTTTGCTATTAATGTTGAATGCATGTGTTAGTACATGTTTAACAGCTGGATTGCAGCTGTGGTTGACTAATACAGCTTTTCTATGGCTGGTTCTGCAAGGCGACTGAGAATAAAAATAAATTCAGTTATTACTTTGTTTTCTAAGATGAGGGAACTCTTTGGATATGGCTCACCATTGGAGCAAATTGGTAGTATTTGAGTTTTGCTTTATATTTGCTCTGATAGGGGGTACAAATTATGTACTGAAGGCAAAATTGCAGAAGGGTAAATACACTTGCAGTGAGTGTCCTTTGGTTAGAAAGAGTCCAGTTCTGCCAACTCTCTCGTCACTAACGGGGGGCTCACAACATTGTAGTTTTTTTGGTTTAGATTCTGTGTCATTCCAGAGATTTTCTGTGCTTCTGTCTGGTAATTGCATGTGCGAACAGCTGTTCTGAATTGCTTTGTTAAATGATTGTTTCTACAGCTGAGTTATCGATGAGATAAATGAATCACCAATTTTTCCTTATTCCAGTTTAATAGCATCTGACTGCCTTATCACCCAGCAGTTTGATGGGAAACAAAGAAAATTACTTTTTATAGAAAATTGCTTTTTCTGTATATTACTGTATGGGGTTTTTTCCGTATGATGTTCCCACTGAATTATATCCTAGAATCATATTTTATTACAAAATATAAAAAGATACTTCATTTAAACATTTGCATTTTAAAAAATGCTCAGGTTTTCTAAACAGCTCCTATTTTTCTATGTCATTATGCTTTTGAGTATAATCTCTCATTTAGGGAACGTGTGTTTTTATGTAGCCACTTTTCAGAAAAGCGGTGCACTTGAAAATGTAGGTTGATCTTCCTAAGATTCTGCACAAAAAAGAAAAGGATGAGCGTAGCAGTGCTCAGTGTGATTTGCTTTTATTTAATTTTTGGTAATTTATCATAAATATTACCTACTGGTAATCCTAACTTTGATAACATTTGAGTGACATTTTCACCAATAGCTCTTCCCTCCAGTCAGTCACCAGTCATAAAAAATCCCTGCCATTTACTTACTTGGCAGTCACTTGCAAACTGATGGTGAAGAAGGATATGGAAAAGAACAAGGATGTGGGAACGGTTTCAAGGGTTGATTGTGCCTAAAGGTGGTGAAAGAGAAGGGGAAGGCTCAGCAGCCCAAGGCACTGAAGTTTCATAGCTTTTTTTCAGGTTTTCTGAGCTCACTAGCATAACAGTAGTGAGAATATTTGGACGTTTGGGAATACAGTTGGGGTTTTGAAGAGAATGGCAGTTACCGTCTTCACACAACAACTTTTGTATCTAGAAGCCCATGAAATAAGCAAGATAGATACATTTTCTATGGGAGAGAAGCTTTATTTAAGCAGTCTTCCTCTGCTTTGTCATATTTCAGCTCCTTTCTGGAGGAAGGCTTGTCAGAGGGAAGTGGTTTCTTCCCACTCCTTCCCTAGCACAGCCAGGAGCTGCTACAACTGCAATTGGTAGAAACTAAAATGTAGAATGGAGATACTGAAATACAACATTCAGATAATATTATTAATAACTTTAACAATCTGAGCCTGTTCAACAGTGCAAAGTATCTGTGGTGCTAAAATGAGAAAATTATTTCTTACTCAGTTTCTTGGTAGAAAGTGAATATATGTACTGACAACTTAGTAGTATTCAACTGACAGATAACTGTGCTGTCTATTTTTACTGAATTTCAATTTGCACTTCATCTTTATTTCTTAGAATAAAATAAGTAAGTAACACTGTTTCAAATTTATTCTTCCTACAACACACTTTCTGAAAACATTCCAGATAATGAAATAGTTTTATTTTTGGTTGTAGTTTTAAATGAAGTTAACTTTTAATAAGGAGGAGGATGATATTTGACATTGTGGGTAATATAGGTTTACAATCTTGAATATTACTGATGTTGCTTACTTTTTGTAATCCTGTGTCTGAATTGGACAAATATGATTACTCAGACAGTAAGTAATGGTTATTCATATCTATCTTTGTTTTAATAAATTGCTAAATGTATTAAGTTAAATATATTTTCCTCTCTAGGAAGTAAAAAGAAAGAATTCAATTATGTGACATTCTGCTATATGTGGTCTTACAAGTGCAAGATACACAGGTAACTTTCTTGTATAAGTCCAAATTCATAGAGTAAAATCATAGAATCACAGAACAGTGTGAGTTGGAAGGGACCTTAAAGGTCATCCAGTTCCAACCCCCCTGCCATGGGCAGGGACACCTCCCAGTATGCCAGGTTGCTAAAAGCCTGATCCAGCCTGGCCTTGAACACCTCCAGGGAAACGGGGATTCACAGCTTCTCTGGGCAACCTGGGGCAGTGTCTCACCACCCTCACAATAGAGAATTTTTTCCTAATAACTGATCTAGATCTCCCCTCTTTTAATTTAAAACTCTTACTCCTCATCCTATCACTACACTCCCTGATCAAGAGCCCTTCCTCATCTTTCCTATAGCCCCCTTTAGGTACTGGAAGAGGCTATAAGGTGACACCAGAGCCTTCTCTTCTCCAGGCTGAATAACCACAATGCTTTCAGCCTGTCCTCACGGCAGAGGTGCTCCTGCCCTCTGATCATCTTTGTGACCTCCTCTGGACCCGCTCCAACAGGTCATTGTCCTTCTTACGGTGAGGGCCCCAGAGCTGGAGGCAGCTCTGCAGAGGAGTCTCACCAGAGCAGAGGGGCAATATCACCTCCCTTGCCCTGTTGGCCACGCTGCTGGGGATGCAATCCAGCATGTGGGTGGCTTTCTGGGCTGCAAGTGCACATTGCCAGCTCACGTTGAGCTTCTTATCCGCTAACACCCCCAAGTCCTTCTCCTCATGGCTGCTCTCAAACCGTTCTCCTCCAAGCCTGTATCTGTGCTTGGGATTGCCCCAGTGCATGTGCAGAATTCTAATGAGAAAGCTTTTCTCAGGGTGGAAAGGAAAGAGGGAAAGGTGCACTTCCAATTGCACTCCATTAACAGCTGCTTCCTGCTGACTTCAAATTGTACTGCTGTCTTCAGTCTACAATCCTTTTCCCTGACTGAGATGTTGGCTGACGGATTCCTTGTTACTGGAGCTCCTCTTATGAGTCCTTTGCAGACAGATAAGAAAATTGGAAGGATTTCAGTAAACCTTTCTGTGTCCTCCTTGGTTAAGAATGCTTCTGCATTTGGTCTTTTGAATTTAAAGCCTTCTTACCTGTGGATCACGACAATAGATTAACCTATTCTAAAATTCTTTTTTTTTAAAGTTAAAAGTTACAGGACTTTTTCTAGGTTTGCTTCTTGCTTAGTCTGGGTTTTTTCACCATCATATGAAATTGATATTGGATTCTTCTCTACAATATCAATTAAAGTAGGTGGTATCACCCTGTGGATATCAACTCTACTGAAATGCCATTCATTGTCATTCAAATCAGTTTCTTCCTCATTTCAGTTTTTAAGGGGCATCTTCTGCTTCTTAAGTGTTTACTAAGACTTGATTGAGAAATTTAAGTGTAAATACTTTCGTATAAGTGATAGTAAGGTGGTGCTCAAATATGTTTCTGTGTGTTGTTTGGAGGCTTTGTTTTCTTTTGAATTTCCTTTGGGATACTTGGATGTTGTTTCAAAAAAAAACAGCAATTTTCTGCCCAAATTGTGCTTATAAACTTTACTCCTTCCTGTGAATTTTAACTCCTTTTTTTTTTTAATTTTGTATTGGTTGAATAAGGGAGAGAGTATGGCTTGTGCGATTTAAAAGTTGAACAAGGGTACTTGTCTCCTCAAGAGAAGTAGCTTCCTCTATATTGTCATCTACAGTTGAAGAGAATTTGGGTATCCTATGTTGGATTAAGGAGAGAAAATATCCTTTGTAAAAGAAAGTCAGCTGTGCAAATACTTCTCTTAAAAGCCCAAGGGCATGTGGAAATAGGCATCTAATATTTAACAAGTCATGGATGTAAGTAACTGCTTACGTGATTTTTAGCTCACTCCTTGAAGGCATCACTGTGGAAACACGTTGTCCCTTTCTCTTCCAGCAGTGAATGTAGAACAGCATGACACATAGGTTGGACTTAGGCAACAGAAAACTCACCTGCTGTCTAGATGCTAGATGCATCATGAAAGACTTCAACACAAGTTTTCACTAAATTATGTTTATTTTGAGTGTTAATGCATATACAACTTTGTCCTAATCTGTAACTTTCATTTTCAGACCTGTACAAAAGGAATTGTGCAGCCTTCTAGGGAAACATGCTGTGTGCCTGTTTTGGATGTCTGGCAGTTCATGAACTCTCTTCTCAAGTGATATGAGCAATTTACTAGAGATTATTATATAAGGCATAAAATAAAAAAAAAATCTTAAAGTTGACTTCCGGTGTATTTTCTGTTAACTTAGAGTTTCTTGAAGGTTTTCAAGATAGCAATGTTGTTATATTCTCCATTACCTGCTAGAGGAATGTAGTCAGCATAGTCTGTAAATAACACTTATTTGCAAAGATTGTAACAGGTTACACAACCTGTTCTCAGAGCCTTTTTATTTTTCCAAAGAGTGGCCTGGCTTTAGCAGCAGTTACAGATCTCTCGCTTGTGTGCCATCCGCAAAAAAACTCAGTATGGGACACTCATGTTTCTGTGATTCTGGAAACATGCAAAAAGCAAAAGAAACACTTAGTTCTACTATTGTGTTTGCACAGCCAGCAGTGCTTGTTTGTGTACCTGAAAGCACTGGGAAACCTAACTTCTCAATGTGTTTGATGTTTTTAGGCAGCAAGGTCTTTTCTGTAGCTAAGCTGCTTAGGAAGCATCAAGAAAACGATACTGATCTTGGTTAACTCTGGAACAAGTTAAACTCTTTCTCACAACCAGCTTAGAAAATTCAGATCTTCTACAAACTGCTAACACATCCCATCAGGCTGTCTTCCAGACTAACAAGTAGACATAGACCCAAGGGGGGAGATATTTTAGCTTAATTAGACTTCATGCATGTAAACAAGAGGGAGGAGACAAGGAATCTCTCTTCTCTTTCTGTTCAGCCACTCCTAACATAAATAGTTTTGTGATGTATTGCTACATATTAGATTCTGAGAGCTCTAGATTTGTTTTTTGCTGAAATTCAAAATGAAATTATACAGAAGTGTAGTGTCAAAATGGCATTTTTTGCTGAAACATTTCTACCAGATCTATTATAGACTTTATTACTTTCAAACTGAGGAAATGTTCAATTCGAGGTGAGGTTTGAAAGATTTGTCTTTTTCTCATGTAAGATGAAAGTGGAGCAATCTATTCTATACTCTCATTATGGTATTATTAGTTAATACTTGGTTTTCACCAGATAGTTTTCAGCGATTATGCTGAAGAAAGCAAAGCAAAGCAAGCAAGCTTTTGAAAGCTACCTGATAAATATTTAAGAGCAGCTACCAGAGTAGTGTGCAACCCCTCAGTAGGAGATAAATAGGTTAATTTAGCCCTCTTTTTAAGGTTTTAAAGCTCATACAGTGATTTTCGCCTCTATTGATGTCCAGAATTCTATCATTAACGTTTCAAAGAATTCTGTTGGTAAACCATGTGGAATATCAGAAATGTTACAAACAATTTCTGCCTTCTGTTTGAAATAGCACTTTGCTAATTTGGCAAAATTACTTGCTGATTGTTGTATTTCTTCTTTCATTTATAACCTTCATTTCTCCAAACATCTCAATGGCTCCTCCACGGCTAAAGGATCAACCTCTTCCGTTTGCTTACAGTATGTTTCATAAGAATCCTATTAATAGAAGATGAAAAGCCAGTCAATGACCCACCATTTAAAGTGGACACCTCCTTTTCTTGGCAGTCTGCTTCTCACTTTCTTGATTTGTGTGAAAATTGCTTCAGCTGTTTATGGAGAACAAAGAATCGTATTTCACACCATTACAGAATTATGTGTTGTGTTTTCTGATTAGTGTAGTTGTTGAAAACATTAACCAAAAATCTGTCACTAAAGCTCCTTGCTTTTGTATTTAATACAGATTTCCTACTCCTTTTCACTCCTATAAATGTCTGCATTTTCAGAGACATCTCCTAAAGAACATCTTGATTGTCGCCATGTTCCAGCTGTCTTTCCATCTACACTGTCTTTCTGGTAGCAGGTTGGCCATGTAGGGTTTTAGACCTTGAAAGCCTGTTCCTGCTCACTTGCTATATTTAGTTGAATAAATGAGCGTGCAGTGAATTACCTAATTACTTGTTCTACACGGCGCAGGGAAAAAATTCCCTGAAAATGGTAAATTGCCTGAGTCTGATTAATGTTTGTTTGAGGGTGAAGGGGGGGTGGTTAAAAAGGAGAAGGGTTGGTTGTTGGTTGGTGAGTTGATTACTTGTTTGAGTTGAAACATACTTTCAGAAGAAATACCTAGAGAAGTAGTCCTGCTTTAAGACATGCCTAGTGATGGTGAGGATACTACAAGCATTGCTCAGTTACTATATTCACTCTTCCAAATTCATTTAGCTTTGCTGTCTTCTCATGGTTTTGGTTGATAGTTGTCTACTCTTAATTGATATTTATGAAATACATAAAAATTCTGCATCACTGCATTTTCAACATTCTAGTTGTATCTTCACCTTCAGAAGATTGCAGTGGGAACAGTAACTGTTGTATGCTTATCCTGGGAGAGGAGCCTGTGGAAAGAGGGCCATTGTTACTGTGGACAACAATCCCTGCCCTACATAACCAAGGTAACGCTGAACAGCAGAGTTCAGCTTCCCTGTTCCACAAGGGAAAATCTCAAACTGCAACGAAGAAGTTGTTACCATTGTGAGCATTCTAGTCTGTGAAACTACTGCACCTCAGGGTACTTGAAGAGTCAACTTACACTGTTGATTGTTAGCAATTTTGTTGCTTGTTTTCTGTTAGCAGTGGATAAAATGGGTAAAAATTAAAGCAACTGATTTGACACTCTCTGGAGAGGTTTTCTAGAATTATTGGTAGCAAAGAAAAAAATAACTAAAGACAGAAGGCATTACTTTGTTTTAGTCTCTGCTTTGGAGTGTGCGAGGAAGGAGTTGGGGGGAAAGTACCTTTTCTATATATATCCATGTAGTATGAAATGGATTTTGTTTATTCCTTATTTTTTATAAATGTGAGCTAAGTCTGAGAAAGAGGTTTGATTTTTGGCTTTCTCCAATAAAAGTAATTTTGTTTTTATGCTGTTGCTTCAGTCCTTACCTAGTAGCAGGATGAAGAGTGTAGTAGTACTGCAGGAAAGGATCTGGGTTTATATTGGACAGAAGACAAATCAATTATGTACTGTTGCAAAAAACCTCAGTCATCACTGCAGGTTGTAAAAGGATGAGTAAAGTACAAGAAATAAGCCTTATGCTGAGGCCAGCGTTTCGGAGGTCTTGGCTGTGCTCAGTTTGGAATTCTGCATTTGAGTGAAAACGGGAACCGGCTTGAAAGTGAACCAAGTGACGTTAATGAAAATGATCAGAGTCCTAGGAAATTGGCCTCAGTCAAAGACTGGAGGAAATGGGGTTAATATGGCATGCGGTAAAGGTAAACGTTGGAATAGTGGGATCTGTAGGAACAGATCAAGGAAACATCTGTCATGATTGATAGTGGCATAGTTGAGTCTACCCTGAGGCATGTAAGTTGTATGAAGGTCTTAAAGACATTTTGAATTCTAATTTACAAATTTGATCTAGATTTCATGATTTAGAATAAATAGTATTGTTATACATTTGGACTAGCTATATCTTTTGGTTCTAAATAGCTGTAGTAAGCAATTAATTCAATTTCTTATTGCTAGGAAATTGTGCTATTTCTACCCTAGATCTTGTCTCTGCCTTGCTGTTATTTACCTGCATTTGTATATGGGAAGCAGAACAAGCAGGATCTCAGTCTCTTTTGTGCACTTAATTGCATCTCTAGGGACTTAACTGCCTGTTTACCTCCATTTGGATGATCTAAGTGGGTCTATAAGACTTTGTATTTGAGTGAGTCCTCTATATCCCCTTCCATATGTGTTAGAGATCGGTCCTTCCAGTATTTTGCTGTTGAGATATTCCCCATTCCCCTGGCTGAGGGGCTGGCTAAGAAGACAGAAACTACTCGCTGAATCAGCAAGAGCAAATCTGACTCAGCATAGGCTGTTAAATAACTACAAGTTGTTGACCCATTTAAAGTCTGCCTGGTTCCCATGGCTGACATTTCCCTCTTCAAATGAAGGTCACTTGAATTACAGTGGCAAGAGTAAATCCACACCTTTCTATCATTTTTAAGTGCTTTTGAAAAAAAAAAAAAAGCAAGCAAGCAACGCATTAATCTTTTGGCATGGAAATTATTTTACACACTGGCATTGACTGAAATACTCTTTTAAACTTTGATCATTCGGAGTATTCTTTACACAGTGAAGTGGTTTTACTCATGGTTTATTAACAATCTTGAGTTTGTTTTTCATCTGTTCTCTGTGTTACTTTTTCTCAAATACTTTTACAGGCTGTTCAGAATACTGACTGAGCCACATAATTGTCACAAATACAACAGCTGTGCAATTGCTGCAGAAGGGTTGTAGTAGTTTAGAAATGTCCCCAGCATGCTAAAACAGAATTCCTTTTTGCTGGCTGTTGGGAAAGTAAATAAAAATTAAAATTCCGTGACTGAAAGAGATGGCTGCTTTTTTTTCAATACGTGTTTGCTATAAAAATGTTTCAGTTTTAATTCAAATGTTTCTTTTATTGTGCTTAGTAAAATGCAATACTTTAGGTGATGTTTTAAATGCTTTGGGTTTGTTTTTTTTTTTTAAATAGCGTGGCCAAATGCACTTATTTCATCAGCACAAGGTGAAATGCCTGGATGTAGTCGCTGCTTTTCTCTCCATCTAAAATTGTTTCAGATGCATAGAGTATTTGACACAAGATGAAATAATCTGCTTCCTACTACAGTTTCTATTTAATTTCTTACCACACAACCCTAAGTTGTAAATTTCAACTCCCAAAAGCAATGAAATTTCTGTATTTATTTTTATTAATCAGAAGACTCTTCCATAGTATCTTTCTCACGGTAGCTGTAGATGTTTGTTTCTGTAATTGTTCCCTTTGCAGACTGGTTTTAAAAATTATCAGGAACTGAATGAGTTCTGCATAGTTAATTGAGACCATATGCATTGATAGCAGTTGACAGTTTTTACTATCAAATTGCTAAAAACGTTTCCTGTCCTTTGTGTCCCTGAGATAAGAGATGATATTCTGATGCCTGTCTTTTCACAGGACCTGTTGTTCAGTGTGTGCGCTCTCAATATCATCTCCACCATTGTCTGTGCTTTGGCAACAGCAATGTGTTGCATGCAGATGGTTTCTTCTGATCTTCTGCAAATGGTGAGTACGTTTCAGTGACAACACAGGATATTGTCCAATGTAGCATATTGTCCTGATATCTGTGTACTCATTTATATCTACTCTTTGCTTATAAACTTAAGCCTATATTTGTGTCTTTCTGTGGTGTTAGAATGTGTGTGTTCATGGGAGTAATTTTTATCTGCATGCATGTAAATAAATACAGCATACAGATATATATACATTTGCATACTATATCAGGGAGTTTTAATCAGAATTTTACTTTTAGAAGTATGTTGGTTTTGTTAATGAGGTTATTAATGAGGTTATTATATATATGCATGTTAATTTTTCTGTCATTATATGTTTATTATCTTCAGTTTTGAAGCTATCCAGAGCAATTACTTAGCTTTGAGTTATTTTTCACTACTTTTCTGGTATGAGAAATACAGAGTATCAGAACTACAAGTTTAAAACGGGAATTTTTCACAGCCAGTAACAGTGTTTTCATAAGGAAAACATGTTCAGCTTCAGAACAGCACTTGTATTTAAAACAGGAGGGAAGAGGATTGTTAGTCTTCTGTATAGCCAGCTGCATTACAGGATACTGTCTTGTTTGGGCTGAACAAACACAGCTTTCCTGTCCCAAATGAGTGCTGTGATTCTCAAGGCTTCAATGTATGTTGAAACAAAAAAAAGAAAAAAAATTGAAATCCTATGTATTTTGCAGATCAGGTGTACCATCTGTTATTGGCTGACCTAAGAAATTATCCTCTGTTTAAAAGAGAGGACAAGTGCACAGACCTAATACCAGTCATTTGTAAATCTCCTCTTTTAAGAGTTTATGTAGTTAGAATACTGGCCAAGCAAGTTAACTGCAAATCATTTACACAACAGAGAGATGTTGTACAACCTGCCATGCAGGCATGTGGTTGGTGTAAAAAGAAAGAAATAAAAATACAGTCTGCTATGTATATTGATTTGAGATTAAGTGCATGAATTACAGAGATAAGGCTGTCCTTTCTAGGCAAGTCTTCCAGTCACTGGGTTACAAACTTAAAGGATCTCTTTAATGTGAGATCTGGTGTTTACTTCACATAGTGATGGATAAAATAAGTTAAGCACATGGGTCTACATAATGCCTACAAATGGTACATAAATGCATTTTTCATAAAGCACTCTGTGTTCATATTGTGTGTGCTTGTAGAGGCTAGTAAACAGCGCTTATTAAATAACTTTGTTTTGGATGTCAAACAGAATTTACAAAAAATAACACTTCAGCTGGTGACACATATTTTAAACGTTAAAAGATTTTTATCATATTGTGGGTATTCTTTCTTTTCATACATTCCCCCCCACCATGATATTTGCTGCAAGAATGCCTCTTGGCTGAAGATCTTTTTCGCCTTGCAGCAATGACAGGGAGATGAAGTGATCATGACACCTGGAAAGATCTGTCTGCCTATTGTAACAATGGTAGCAGCGATCCAGAATATTCCAGGAATCTTAACCTACATTTAATTTTATGGTATTTAGCAGTGTAAGAGGAGTAAAAACATGTAGATGACAATGGACCAAGAACTATATTTAAATGCTTCTGGTGGGCATGTGCAAGAAGCAGTAATCTCAATAGGAAGTTGAAATACCTTAAAAACACCTAATTTTTCTCTCTGCCACTTCATCCTTCACCTCTTCCTTGAAATTACATCTTTCCACTTGGCAATGCTGCCATTCAGTCAATGTCTCTTTCCTTGCTAGGCGTTGTGCTTCCAGCTGTCTGTTTTCCTGCTTAGTTTTCTGTTCTCCCACCCTTTCAGCTCCATTGACAAGAATTTTCTGCCCTCTCCACAGAAGCAGGGAACTACAGCTTTCTGCTCAATCCCAGTCTTTTCTTGTTTATCCTCAAGTTTTTCCCTTTCTTTTTTCAGGTTGCTGAGCCAGATTCCTGCCAGGCCTAAGTGAGCGTAACTTCCCTAGGGCTACGCTGACTTAGACCCGCTGAACTCTGACCTGAAGATTTCTTTTTTCAGTCTATTGTCCCATGGTCTGCAGTTCCCTTTTGGTCTACTTCACCCAGAAACCTGATTTACTTCCTTTTTTCTTGCTTGTTAATAGCTTCATTTGTGCTTTTTCTTTTTCCTTTTCACTGAGGTGTGCATCTTCTCTTATCAGGGTTGTACCACGCTGCAGTTTAAGGTGGCAGCAGCAAGAGACCACACCTCTTAGATGGAAGGGTTTTAATTACTGTGCTGGTTCTTTTACACTGTTCTTACAGTATTCAAGACCTATGTAGGCTCCCCTGTAGAAAGAAGAGGCACAAAAATATAGTCCCTAGCCAGCAAAAGCATTATGCAATAGGGAAGATCCTTCTGGGACATCATTAGGTTATCATTAGGTCATCAGCTTTGAGATTCATGTGCTGTGTTAGTGTTCTTGTCTCGGAAGTTAAAATGATGAATTTTTGCAAATTTCAAAAAATTTCAAGTCGTCTTCTGGCATGAAGCTGTTCTGTGTGCTTCAGGTTTTATTGCCAAGCAACGCAGAGCTGGTCCATAACACAGTTTGCACTAAGTGCAGTAAGTGTTTCATGAGTGTCTGCTTTATTGCTAGCTTTTGCATACAGCGAGTATCTGATTCATACAAGCAAACTGACAGTACTTTGCTGGGAACTGCTACCTTCCGATGTGTCAATCTCTTAGTAAAAATGCCCTGAAAAGTACAAACACAAGCTGTCCAGTAGTAAGCATGGATTAAAGTTTCCAATGAATTCAAAAGGGTTTTTTTGGTTAAAAATAATCCCACCAAACAAACATTTAGTTTCAAGCACTGAGGGAAAAAAACCAACCTTGCAAAAGATTGCAAATTTTTGATTGCATTCTATTTTAGTTTCTTTTAGTTATGACGTTTGTACTGTTGTATGGGATGCAAAAGCATATTTTCCTAGATTGTTCCATATTTAAGTTGATTGTTTCAGAAAGTATCCCAAATTTTTCACTTTACTTTAACATTTCTCACCCTGCTAAGTATACCCAGTTAATCAGGAAAAAAAAGAATCTACCAATTTTACTGAAGTTGCAAGAGTAAGTAATACCATAGGTAGAGTGAAAGAGCATGTGTTATATATTTCACTACTTTAGATGGTTTAAGGCTGCAGTCCATTACAGGGCTTCCCTGAATTGTTCTTTCTATGTACACACCCCTGCAGCATATAAATGTGAATGAAATCAGATTACACCAAGGCTCTGTAATGTGAAGAAACATCTCATAATAACCAGCCTGTCACTTCAGTGATATTTCATTTGTTGCCTAAGGCAATTTCAGTTTGTATCTTGTCTAGTGAATGGCTACTGCAAAAACTCATTCTGTTTTCTTCAAAAGGTAGCTGCCTGAATTAAACAAAGAAATACAAGAAATGATGCCCGCTGTGGCCAAACAAAAACATAATGTACATATAGCTGCAACAGGGTAGGTTTAGGCTGAACATTAGGAAAGAATTTTTCTCAGAAAGGGTGGTCAGGCACTGGAATAGGCTGCCCAGGGAGGGGGTTGAGTCCCCATCCCTGAATGTGTTTAAGAGTCATTTAGATGTGATGTTGGGAGATCTGGTGTAGGGGAGGAATATGTAGAGAAGGGTTGATGGTTGGACTTGATGATCCCAAGGGTCTTCCAACCTTCATGATTCTATGACTCTATATTCCAGTCTTCCTTCCACTCCAAGTATGCTTATACAGTACTCATCCTAGAAGCACTACACTGGTCATTCAGTGTATTCTGATTTTATCAACATCGTTGTTAGTTTATGTTATGTGATATCTAAAACAATCTGTTATTTTGTAAAGGAAATAAGATAATGACACATCAAGTTGTAACATTTAATTACAGTTTTCATCAGCCGTAATGATAATTCAGCATGTCATTAACTCAATAGGCTGTAGTTAATGTTTGTACTCAAAGCGCCTCTGTATGAGGATATCTTGCTAGCGTTGTTTAACCCCTTATCCCAGTGAGATGGTAAAAAAAAACCCTTCAGCATGAAGCTTCACAGTAAATGAGAACTGACATTAAGTTATTACATATTTTTTATTATTTTACCTAACTACAGCAAATTTCCTTTTTTGGTGCAAGATTTACGTAAGGGTACTGTAAAGCCCAGATGACAGTCCTTTGAGAAACATGCATTGTGAATTATATACATCCATAGAAACATGCTAAATGTAAATATGATTGGATAATTATTTCCCTCACCCCCACGACAAATAAAAGGGTAAAATAAATACCTTTGGTGTAGGGAAGGTTTTGAAATTTTTAAAAAATGTACCATTTGCCATTTCACATGTTATCAGTAGAGTAAGAATATTTAATATTTAAGACTATTTACAATATGGTCAGTGCCTCAAGAAAAACTTAGTGTCACAGACCAGTCCCCCTGAGACTACAGAGCTAATGGCTTGTGATGGGTACAGGGACAGCAACTGTGTTTCTTCTGTGTTGCAATTTCCCTTTAAGATCAGTGGCAAATTAGGAGTCAGCCACGATCCTTCTGTGCTTGCAGGCAATCAGGACTTACAATTTGCTCTAGGAGACACAGATTCCAGCGTTTCAGAAAAAACAACCTGTCCAGGAAGAGGACAGTTAATTGAAGACAGAATTTTATACCTAAGTAGATTGCAAAGAGCTTTTACTGTCGATAATACGCCAATAGTTATCTATATGCAATTAGAAATCTTTATTTACCATTTCCAGAAATTAGCAGATTTTTATAAATGACACGTAGAGACTGAAATGAGGGTAACAAACACTGAAGTCTCCATAAGGCTCATTTCAAAGTTACACAGTAGATTTATTAAATGTGATATGGAAGGCAGAGGTAATTACATGTAGATATGGGAAATACTCTAGATAAGAAGATTCCCTTAGAGCACTAGTCTTGTGCTGATGTATGTCAGTTACTGGTTTAGATATAGTTGCCAGGCAGTGGATCCCAGCGCTGTTGTTTACATGGAGTCAGTAGCGCTGATCAGCTGTAGAGTATGTACAAAAGAGGATGTCTTTGGGGGTGTCCTGTACTTGGAAATGCTGATGAAGAGTTCTTAGTTTCACACATCTTAGGCAGAAAGACTTACCACATTGTATCAAATTGGGTAACTGTTCCATTAGAGAATATTTACAGTCCTTATCTGCTGTTTCTTCAGTTCCTAAATTGAGACTCCTCTATCAATTTTTACTTCAAATTACTTAAAATATTCAGAATGTAAATAATAAACTTCAATCATTCTGGTCACTCCAGTGACCTCTTGGTGAAGAGCTGGAAATTTGGTCTGACAATAAAAAAACAAAGCAAGTTTTACATTCTTGTTAATATCTATCTACATCCAGCTGGAAGTGGTGTGCTTCTAACATTCATGTTTCTAATTCAGTGCTTGCTAACTTGCAACTGATGCCATGGCTAACTTCCATATCGAATTCAGGTCCAAGAAGTGGGTACAAAATCACTGCATTCTACAGCTTTCTTGTATACCCGCTGTAACCAGATAGCGCATTTTATTCTTTCCTCATAACAGCAAATTAAATAACAAATTAAGTAGTCCTCAGTATGAACTAAAAGATGATGGCTGTTTAAATCAGGCTGTTTAACTCTGTCAAAGTTAGGTGTGCACAATCAAAACACACAAAATTCTGTGTGCTATGTTGCACAGCCATTTAGCAGATGCCGCTCTCTCTGTAGAATGACTATTAGGTATCAGACACATTCCACAGACTGAAGGCCATCTTTAATCCAAGGATGGGAAAAAACCTGCATGTGTATAGTAGTTTGAAAGCCAAGCTTCAAATATAAGGTTGGCTGTTTCCTAACAGACAAGCATGAATTCTAGATCTCTATTTCATTGTCTCTTGGATTTCTGAAAGCTCCCAGCATCCAACAGCTCCAGGTGGTCAGCTTAAACAGTTGGGATTTCCAGAGCCGGCAGGTATCTACTTATGCCTAGTAAATATGTTCAAAATCTCGATTGACATAGCTATAAATATACAGCTATAAAGTTGGGCAAAGCTTGTAACACTGTTGGCTGTTTGCAGGGTTCACCAGTGGTGCTATTTGCTGTCATATCCTTGTCTGCAACCATTTTTCTATCCATGGCTTCTGCAGTACCCATTGGTTAAATCCCCAAAGCCTGGCGAGGAGACCTGCTCTGTGAGCTGTTCCAGAGTGTGAGCTGTGGTTTTTGAGATGACACTGAATGCAACTTGATCTCGTTTATACTTGTGACCAAACAGGCCACCCCCGTTTTTGGTTTTGCAGTTCTTGTTGTTGCCTATCCTACTTGCCATCCACATTTTGAGGCTGATTATTTAGTAACAGCTGTCTTCTAATATCAAAAATTTGTGTTTCCTTGTGACAGCATTTGTCAGCATTCTTCCACCTAGTCCAGCTTTATTAGTTGTTTGCATTTGCTTAACGTGGCTTTTTCTTACCTATGGTCTTTGTATGAAGTCTTTGCTGAGCCTCTGCCGGCTTTCACCATTTGAGACTAATGCTTAAAGATTTTAAAAATATGTTTTACTGTAAGAAGAATAAACTTTCTCAGGCTAGCAGAGACTAGTAGATAAGGTAGTATGGAATGAGATATGATTTAAATCCCACTTAGTAGCTTTCCGATTGTTTTCTCGAGGATGTCTCTTCTTTCTGATAATCCCGTATATTTGCTATTGTTTCATTTCCTGCTAGTCTCCCTCTTACAGCCTTTTTCACTTTAATTTCTGTGCCTTCCAGCAGGACGATATCACACAGGTAAACTGTTGTTTGTAAAACCCCCACCCCCCCAACATGTGCATCTTTCATGTCCGTTTTGCCACTCATTTTCAGTGTTGGTCACAGAGTTTGTTGCCATGATTTGTATTCACAGTAAAGGTTCTTGAAAGGGATGCAAATGATTCTGCTGTTAAACTGAACTGCATCTAAACATTAAATCTCTTCCTTCTTGTACCACAGCCTCTTCTACCTGTGTAAAACCTTTCCTTTCTGTCACATCCCACAAAACATGTGCTGAAAGTTCACTTGCTGTGGAAGTGTGATGTGTTTAATTGCATTGCTCTGAGGACTGTTAAGAGTATTGTTCCCTTTATATGACTGAATGAAACAAGCTCTAGGAACTTGAGAACTGAAGGGATGGAGCTACATGTTCTCTGGTGAAAGCTGAAGCTTGAGTTCCATGGCAGTATATGGAAATAGTCTGGGAGAATATCAAGAAAGTTGTAAAAGACAGTTGTTTAGTTTCCAGAGTGTAAAAATGACCCGAATTATCAACTCTGCTAGAAAAAGGAGCCTAGTCCTGAGTTTGATGGCATCAATTAGGCTATAAAGTATGAGCCAGACTATACAAGTATTTCTCTTCATTATGATAAATTTTTATACACTTTTTAGGTCACTAAGTTGAATTTTGCCTTGCCTCCTTGCTTCCTCCCTGTAACAGTGTACTTGGGATGGCAGCAGACTGATGAATGCTGATGGTTGTATCACTTGGGGCAGAAGTTTGTTGTTTACAGTTAATATAATGTTACAATTTCAGAAATGAATTTCAGAATTTAGACCGAATGGCTGCAAAAGCATAGTTTTATTCTGTAAGACAAACTTGTAGAAATGTCTGTCAGTACACAGGATATAGTATCACATTTCACATGCAATAGAGTCCTTAATATCATCAGACATTTTATGGAACAAAGTGCAAATCAGGTAGATGTCATGTCTTCTATTCCTGTACCATCAGTAGATGACAATGGCTGAAAGCTATAAGGTATAATGATGTAACATTCTGCAGAGGAGATTCTTTATTTCATAATTACTTGTGAAAGTATGTCTAGAGAGGAGTTTAGTAAGTAGCTAATATTTCATTTTCACAAACAATTGAAATTGGTGCTCCTGACCCTCTGTTGTGTTTAATTATTACAGCTTTGATCTTTGAAACAACAAACATAAAGTGTGTTTAGTAGAATTAAGATGTAACTCAACCTTTAAAATACCAAAGACTAATATAATTTCTCTGGTAATATAAATTCAGTATAACTGCAAAAGTTAAATTTGAAAAAGTGAAAAATATAAAACTGTGACATTAGAAATGTAGGTAATTTACTGTCTGTTTGCTGGATCTCCTAAACATGAGCATTTTCCCTTTATTGCACTGCTTCTTAAGTCTTTATCATGGATTTAAACAAACAATAATGAAATGAGTCAACAGTACAAAGACATGTATTTTCTATTCCAGTATAGAAAAGAAATAGACTTTCAGCAGATTTTCTTAACTCACTTGTTTTAAAAGGCAGTAGCTAAAGACCAAGTCACTTCTGATCCAAGCAAAGCAATATGGCAGCAGAAGCTTGCTTGGAGACGAAAGAATTCTTCAGTGGGTTTGGATTGTCTTTGATCCCTTTTATCTGTCCTGACCCTATAAAGTTAGGTCAGGCCGGCTGGGTTCCATGTCATCTGCAGGGTGGTCCATATTTGATCTTGAAGTAATTTAAATCTTTGCTAGAAGACTTCTTAAGTTACAGTGTTTCTGCTATTGAAGGTACCAGAACGGCTTCTTGGTATCCCTGCTCCACCAGAAGCTGCTTAGAGTCCTGCACAAACATTCATAATAGTTCTCAGTATTATTACTGTCTGTTAATCAGTGCAGTTACTCTGTTTCGGGTTTTGAGATGTTTATATGGAATGAATATTTTTCTAACTTTCATACCAGTATTTAAAACCTTTCTACCACATTTAAGCGTGCAGTCTTTGTACCAGCAAACCACAAACGGCCATTAAGAATATTTTACTTTACAAGAATGATAAAGAATAATAATAAATGGCCTCTTTAGTTGAAGTGAAAAATAGGTGGGATATTTGTAGTTGTCTTATTCAAAATGTAATGAATATGTGCTAGCTTGCTTCTAGTTCATTTCGGGTATTGGGGTTTTTTTTTACGCTGGTGTTGTTTTTTTCTCTATAAGCAAAAGGCGTTTCAGATTGGAAACAAAACCATGTAAATAGTTATTTAAGTAGTTGTATGTGTTGTTCACCAGTTATTAAAATACAGCTGATTATGTAGTGTTATAATAAAATTGTGCAAGGTAGAATTATTTCTTGAAAAGCTATTTAATTTTACATGTTTATGTTCTGCATCCTAAGAGTGACTGACTCCAAGGCACGGGCCTCTCTGTGTCTTTAAACAGTGGCTTGTATTTTCACAATTTGACTCACGTTCCTCACTGATCTCAAGTATTCTTATGCTTCCAGAAACGTTTCTTTCGTTTCAGTATGGATATTAATTAAACTGGGTATTGGTCTAATAGTGACCTTTTATTAAAATTTTTATTTTTGGTGATGATCTTTCTACCATCTGAAGGAACTTGACCTGTTCATTTTCAGTTTCTGCCACAGAGGCCCCATTCTACCAATCCTGACTGCATGACTCCACATGGAACTATACTGCATCAAACCTTGGATTTTGATGAGTTCATACCACCGATACCACCTCCACCCTACTACCCACCAGAATACACCTGCACACCAGTGATAGAGGCGCAGAGGTGATTCTCCTTCCCTGTAGTTACTCGTCACGTAGTTCTGAGCTACGCATTATGAAGCTCTGCCCAAGAATAGGAAGCCAGGCCATGTCCATCACTTACATGAGGTGTCTCTTTTCCAGAGAGATTGCATACATTTTTTGAAAATTGTAAGGATGCACCTGGAAATATTTGTGTTAAAGCACTGCTGTAATAGAGAGGTGATTGAACTTAGCCATGACAAGGATAACAATGTCTGAACTTAAAGCAGTGATCAGTTTATAGGTGATCCTTTCATAATTGTTAACATTATACACTTTAATTTGTATATGAGATTGAATTTTCTAAGGAAATCATTGCAGTTAATGTGTATTAATGTGGAGTAGTGAAGGACATTAGTGACTGCGAAACAGGCTGGTACAGATGGCTGAGAGCCGAAATGAGATGCAATTTTTAAAGCTACCCTGTGAATGAGGGCTTCATTTCAGTTGTCTAATAAATTTCTTCAGTATAATTCTTTGTTATATATTGGTTTTGGATTAAGAGAACACTACATCACTTTGGTGTAGGTAATAGTTTACTAAATAAATCCAATGCTGTTTCTTAATAATGAAGTTTGCTTGTTTGTGTTTGTAAACAGAGGTCTCCACTTGGACTTTCCTCATTCCCCATTCAGTGCTTTATATGAAGTAACCATTAACAGCCCAGGAATGTTGTATCCAACGGAGCTGCCCCCTCCTTATGAGGCAGTGATTGGAGAGACACCTGCCAGCCTGGTAAGGAACGCCAAAGGAAATCCTTTGAATAGTCTTCAAATTTTCATGATGTGAAACAATTTTAGATCAATTTAGAAGTTTAGAAAAATATAAACTACTTTAGGAATTAATTGTACTGTGGGGAACAACAATTAGAAAATATTTATATTCTTTAAACACATTTTTGAAACCATTACCTTTAAAAAGTGTTTAACTAACAAATTTTACTTAATGTGTAGTCTCCTTATG
Organism: Nycticryphes semicollaris; assembly: GCA_013400055.1. NCBI lineage: Eukaryota > Metazoa > Chordata > Aves > Charadriiformes > Rostratulidae > Nycticryphes > Nycticryphes semicollaris. Next base: position 79,354 of record VXBJ01007278.1, read on the forward strand.
TTCTTTTGCATGTTTGGGCAAATGCTTATGAGAGTAGTAATATTTCATCTGTTATCATCTGTTAAAAACATTCTATGATACTGGACTGTCAGTAAAAAAAACCTAGAGGAATGTATTGGAATCACTGAAGCCCAGTGATTATCTTACTTGGAAAGGATAATGATGTCTTAAAATGAGATTACATTTCTTAATTTCTGTAGATAAGAAATCTTGATTAGGAAGTAGGTTTACTTCCTTAAAAGCCCTTACAGTTGTAAAATGTTTTTTATTTCAGATACTGATGACAGCAGTTTGCTTCACTTTAATGTACTACTTTTTAGTTGGAGCTCAGTACAGCAGTGTAGGTTTAATGAGGAAAAACCACCTGTGTCTTATGACATATAATACTAATAACTTCTGCATGGTTTTGTATGTATCTAGCGCAGAGCTTGTGGGACATTCAGTTTTGCTTTGCATGTGATCTGAGATAAGATAATTACAAATTCCCATTCTAAACTCTATGGATAGGTAGGACAGAACATGTACTTGAAAATTCCTAACCAAAATCTCTGTAACTAGTCTCAGATTTACAAAGTTAAAAGTACAAATTTGCAGTCTGTCACTTACTAGATTACAGACCTTGTTTGGGAAAGTACTGGGAGCATCTGGTAATAGCACAGGTTCTTATAATGGTGAGCTCCAGTCTGGGGAGGATGCCTTGAACTCGATGCCAAATTTATACATTAGTAAATACAGCCCCTCTAAAGCTTTGTCAGGCTAGAAACTGATTCCTGCTTCAGTGTTACATTAGCAGGCAAGAAATCATATGGAGCAAAGATTTGAATGATAAAAGAATAAGAATGTGTTCTTCCTATGAAATAGCAACCAGTACTTCTCTATCTATTTCTTACACTTCTGGCTGTTACAGCTTTTAATAGCTTCTGCTGTTGTATGGCAGAAACAGTTCCTCCCAAGAGCGCCCAACACCTTTATTCTGAACTTTATTCTATACTATTATATACAAGAAGATTATTAAGATAATTAGTAATACAAGTTTCCTTTTCTGAGGAAAAAAGAATGTTTAGATTCACAGTCCCTGGCAGAAATGCAATTAAAAAACTCCAAGATACGCTATCTTGGTTTGAGGTAAAACAGAATCAACTTTCTGTTCCATAATTCTACTTCTTATCTAAGCCGCTCCTAAGTGTTGGTTCTGTTTTACCTCAAACAAGGACATAGGCCTGAATTTGCAGCTTCTATGACTGACAAAGCAGCTTCTGACAACTCTTCTAATCCTTGCCTTGTATCATACCCTCCACCACCTGCCACAACAAACACGCCAAACATTGCACTACCTTTGATTTATTTGGCTATAAGAAAATGAATTAGTATAAGCTGCTTGTGAATGCAGTTCTTTTCTGAACAGCAAATTGGAGTATATAAGGCCATCTCCTTTCTAAAACATTTTTTATCCAAGTTGCATCCTTTTCCCTTTACAGTAACTCAGTGGCACCTGCAAGCCCTGAAGGAGTTGTTATTTTTCAGTGATCAAAAAAAATCGGCAAATGCAATATGAATTATACATGGTTTGGGGGGAAAGAGGAGGATCGTGTCTGTGAGAAGAATTCCTATGTGGTACTAAGTAAGGTTTAGAGAAGTGTCTATTTATACTTCAGCACAAAATCACTTTGAGCACTCTTGTAATTGGGATTACACTTTGCATGAGCATCAACATCCAGCAGCGAAATAGCACTGGTATATAACAAAAAAATAATTTAACAAGACATAATTTAAAGCAGCAGAGTCATGCTCTGGCAAGAAGCTCATGAGCATCAATTAGTAGATGTATTGACTGTTATATGTTGGCATCTGGGGTCAGTGTCAGTGCCCTGCCTATTTATCTCTGGCCACCTGGGTTCCAGAAGCCTTTGTTCTAAACCCAGGTGAAAGTGAGTGGTGATTTTTAATTTCTAAGTGGTGATAATTGCATAGTTTCTTACCAGGAGTGGGTTTGTAGTTGGTAGTTGCTGGGTCAGAGAGCTTGTAGGAGCATAGTAACAGCAGGTGCTGAGTATCAAAAGAGAAGTATGTTGGCAATGCTGTCTGAAGCCTACACAGTGACATTGTAGCTGTAGACTTTTCTTGACAACAAAAGCCCTGACATGTTTTTTTCTCAGTCGCTGTCCCACTGGATCCGTTAATGGAGGAATGGAGACAAAATCTAAGACAGTTTTAGGTCTACAAGAGGCACAAAATTTTTACATGATGCAAATGTTCCCATGTAATATGCACCAAGCTACGTACGGTATGAACTGAAATAACCAGATTTATAAATCCCTCAAAGGCAGACTTTGCAATGGAAATCATGGCAGAGCTTTAGCTACAGAAGTGCTTCTGGGAACCATTATGTAATAATGTCATAATTGTAAAACCTTTTACTGAGTATAAAGCAAAAGGTTTTGTTTGTTTTTAAAGGGATTGAGGTCCTTAGAATTTTATTAAATTGTATCCAATTAGACTCAATATTTCTTGCATTTCACGGTCAACAAATGTCAGTGCTAATTCAAGTGGTGGCGTCTAAGTGAAAATTGCTGTTGGCGTCTGTACTGATTAGGAATTCCCATTATATGACTGTGGAAAAAAAAAAAGTGGAGTTTTCACACTGTTTTCCATGCAAAGTATTGACTAGGGTATAGAAAAAACAAGAACAAATAGATCAGGGTTCTGGGTGAGTTATATACCAGTGACTGCTTGATAAGCTTTACTAAACTGTAGGCTGTGCAGGCTTGTTAAAAGCATGGGTTTTCTTTCCTTTTCCTATTGATAGCTTAGTGATTGTCTTTACCAGCTTTATGTCTGAGGATGTGCAAGTCAATAAGGTTTTGTTACCCTGGGCTGTACAGGAACCTGTAGAAAACACATGCCATCCTGATGTGAACCAAAACTCTGACCTGACTAAAAATCACCACCGTTACCTCCTGCAATTAAAACCAAGATTCTCCTTCCCTCAAGCTGAAGAAGGTTAATCAATTCCAAATGCATCAGCAATTATTATTGTGAATGGAGAAAGAACAGGGGAAGGAAAAGGAAAAATGAACACATTGATCAGATAAGTTTAAATGGCTTATGTTTTCAAAATATAAGTAAACACATATAAGAAAAAAGAAGAACCACCCAAAATTCAAATTATCTCCCTGGTTTCTTCTGCATGCCTGAAATCCTGAAATCTCTTGTTTTCCCACTGTGAAGGATGCTAGCTATCAATGAGGCCCTTAAGAGACAAACCTTAAAGGCAATGAGCGCTTTTCTGAATGTGAGGGATTTTGTATAGAGGGGAATATTCACAGTCTTCCATTTGGTCTCAAGAGGCAATTTCAGTGTGTGTCAGTTTGTCCCATCTATTTGTCATATGGTTGGGGTTTGGTTATAAGTTTTGTAGTTCTGTTTTTTGTTGATTATTTTTTTTTAATTTCTAGCAGCCTTAATTAGAATAAACTATAATATATAATATAGTCTGCAGTATATAAGCAAGCATCCAGAAGTTAAGCTGAGCGGCCGTGTCCTTGATTCACATAGTAATGAGTCATCTCTAAGAATATTATCTTGTTTATGCAGCCCCACGTCTTTAGGTATGTCACTGCAGGGTTTTCAGCCTGTTAGGAGCCTATGAGATGGAGGCAGAGCCTGAAAAGGGATGTGATGTGTGGTGGCTGAGCTTTTGTGTCCCTCTAAATTCCAAAGGATGTGAAAGACTGATACAAACATTACTGCCTGGAGGAGAGTGCTGAGAATATTTCATCACTGTAGTTTCCTTGAGTAAAACACAACTCCTTATCCTCAGTGGGCGATGGAGTAGTTTGATTTCAAGAACTGCTAAATTTTGATTTCAAAAACTGCTTACATTTGCTTTATATGCTGTATAATAATGTTGTGGTTATTTTAAATTTACTAGATCAAAGCTACAGATGGTTCTTTGTCATTAGTGCAGGTTTGTCAAAAAGTCAGCCTCGCACATAACCTGTTTTATAGGTACCAGCCAAAGGCGCTACAGCTGCCAGGGGACTGGGAGAATACAGAAGGTCAATAAATGTTTCGGCACAAATATTGCAGCAGATTCAGAATTAATAAATTAATTAATTCAAAGATTTTGAATTTATGAAACTACCTAGATTTAAAAAGAACCCTTAGACTATTAAAAAGAAACAAACATCCTAAAAACATGTTATTTCTTCTAAAATGGAGTTAGTCTGATTGAATTTTCTCCAGCAACAAAGACCATTAGAGAACACTTCTTACTTTTTACAGTTAATTCCCAGCAGTTCCACACTTAGTTCCCAGGAATGGTCTGCAACTGAGAGTGAAACCACTATCATTTATTTTTAACACAGATGTGATATTTGCTTCCATAAAGAAAGATCCTTTAAGAAATTTCCAAGCAAATTTTTCAAAATATGGGTGTTTTTACCTTTGCTTCCCTGTCTTCTGTTCATGTGTTGCTAAGTTAAAGTATTTCTGGTACTGTTCTTTAGTTAGAGTTGTATTTACTAACCCTTAGACTTAAAATCACATTTAAAAACTAAATTTGTATCAGAAAAGGTTTCCTTATCACTTATTCCTGGTAAGCTATGGACGGATGGATGGATAGATAGATAAAAAATAAAAAATTAGTGAGCAGAGTAAGCTATGCACATATATGCGTGCATTAATCTACACTGGCACGTGTACTGGAAGCTCTTTCCTTAATAGCTTCAGAGTAATAGCGTCACATTCAATTTTTTAGAAAGCCAGACACAAATTAAGCTTTTGACAAAAAGGTTTTTCACAGAGGTGACTGATGGTTATTTCTAGAATCTGTCACCAACCATAATAAGCTTTTACTAGTTAATTGTGGGCCTGCAGACAGCAGCAGATACAATGCTTTCTGCTAAAGACAGTATCGATCTCATTCCCTTTGACTTTCTATATTTTTCTCATTAGTTTCTACCAGCTATTTATTGGAACCATTTTTTAAATAATCACAAACCCAAAGAACTGCTAAATATTTAATGAGATTGGCAACAAGGTCCCATCCAATGTCTATTAAAATCAGTAGAAAGAAAATTTCCTAAATTTCAAGTGTTTGTGGATCATCTTTCCAGCAGGACTGAATTTGTATTTTGTTCACATGATTGTCAAAAGTGCAGGGAAGTTACCTTCTTAGATCTACCCTTCCAGAAAAAAGGTGAGTCTTGGTACCATCTCCCTTCAGTTGTCTCTGAGGCTGGAGAGTACCCTGCCTTGGCCGCCATGGGTGGCAGTGTTATAGGGCTTAAAATATATCTGGTTCTCAGCAAAGAACCAAAGGAAATTATTGTTCGTGTGAGATTGCTTGTAATAAAGCCGTTAGTTTTAAGCATTGCAGATGTTAGGTTTTGTAACACAGGCCTGCAGACCCAACTGCCTTGTGAATTCAAGACGAATTTAGCTTGGAGACTCTACAAAAATTGCTTTAAGCATGTTCCTTTGCCCTGCATTTGTTCCTGACCCAGTGACATTGTAAAATATCTTTAAATAGTTTTCAGTCTGACTAGCAGCTTATGTGGTAGATACTGCACATTGTCAGTTGTTCTTAAGGGCATCAGCGCTAAACTTTGTTTTGCTAAATTGCAGATTAATGTGCTATTTCATTAAACTATTTATTTAGGTCAATGGTACTGATCAGCAAGTATCCGAGTCAAGCTTGGGCGAGAGGAACATGACCCCGGACTTCAGTACACAAGGTGATCACAGCATTGTGTTTGTCTACTTGAGAAAGAAGTAGTAGGGTCTTTGAGTGGACTTTCCCTTCTCTTCTGCCCTTCCCAATGGAGAAAGAAGAATTCACTTTTGGATTGTTCCTGGCAAGAACCACTTTTTCAGTCATAAACTGATATGGCTGAAAATACAGAGGAAATGGAAATGTGGCTGGAAAAGCAGAGGAGAGTTTTGCTCAACAAAGCATGCTCTTTAAAGCCCTCTGAGGCAGATACAGCAACTGACATTTCTCTTTGAAGAGTTGTGCATGTAACTGGCAGTTTGTTTCGCATTGTCAGCAACTGTGGTGCCTTCCTGATACTACTATATGGAAAAGACAAGGGCTTTCCTCCCCAGCTTCCAGAAGCCTTAATAGGAGACTTTGCTGCCTGAAGTGTAGAGGTTGTGAATGCAAGTAGCTGAACAGCAGCACAGAGCCTGTCTGAACTTAAAAGTTACTAGAATAGGCCTCCTTACCGTGTCCATTGATACCGAGGACTTTTTCAATGCTACAGCTTCAGTGGATCAGGAGGTGTTGAGCAGCTTGTATGAAATACTTATTTCAGTAAAACTTCTGTTAATTCTGTTTCCACATCATAGTTCTATTGTATTAATGAATAGACGGGTAGGTGTTCTCAGTACAATTACAGGTAAAGAGGTGTGGGCACAGTGGTCCAAGCAGAAACAGTCCTCACTGGCCAGGCATCCAGAGTGGGACCAGGAGCCTAACAGATCAGTGAGGAGCATCTCTTCCTACGCACCCAGAGCATCTGTTCTGTTCACTTGCCAGAGCCACCAGAGGTCACCTTTACCTACTGCTAAATATAATTTTTTTCTTAAAACCCTGGTGTCTGACAACTTCAATGAAGTGTGACAACTGAAGGTGACTAGCTTTTAGTGCTGCTTTAACAAGGGCGTTGCCAACAGAGCTAATTTCTAAAATTCCTAAGCACATGTGGACACCCACATCTGAATAGACTTTTTTAAGACCAGTGCTAGAGTTTTGACTATTAGGAAGCAGTGGACCAGCTCTCAAGCCAGGGTTTTGACATTCCATGTTGTGCTGCGCATGCATGAAGGGAACTAGGAAGGACCTTGGTCATGCTTTCTTCATGTAAAACTGGTCAGGTGTCACCATTCTGTGTCTTTCAAGTAGTGATTCCTTCTCATCTGCTTTAGGCCCCTCCTTCTACTGTCTGTAGTAACAGAAAAACATGGTAGTGGGAGAGTAGAAGCTGTAAAAATACAGTTTAAGGCCCTGGAGTCCAGGTAGCAAATTGTACAACCAACCACAGTCTGGTTATCAAACCAGTGAGGATTTGGATGGTGAAGATGTGTGCTTTGAAGACAGGGACAAACCAGATGTTTTCATTTATCCACATACACTTTCAATATTTCAAAGCTGGAGTCAAGGGAATCTGTTGCAAAGAATCACCTAACTAGGTAGAAAATGCTCGGGGACTTATCACAAATATGAATGGTCCAATAAGCCACCTCAGCTTTGCTCCTAACACATAATAGTAGCATAATGTGGACATATAGCTGAATTTCCATTATTGATTATTATGTCCTTTCTGGCAATGTCATGATTGCCTTGTAAGTGTTACAAATTTATTTCCTGGAAGCCCCAAAAGAAAACTGTTGTTGTGATTCATTTTATGTAAGAAGAAAATGTCCTTCATAAAATCCAATCTCATGAATATTTGATTTTCATTTTGATAGTTAATTTCCCTATACTGTAGAAAGCTTTCTGCTGCCTAGTCCCCAAAGCATAGGAGCACTTAACAAACATTCTCTAATTCACTAAAAGATCCTATTTTTCTATTCCTGAACCAAACTGTTAAAAGACGTTTGTCTCATCAATGTGGTTAGAACAGCTGTTAGGCAAAAAAGGGCATCAGAGGCTGCTGAGCTGAATAGAATTATGTGGTCTGTATTTTGTAAATGCTTTGATTTCACATGTAGGACTTTAAGGAATTCCAGTCTGATACAGGAAAAGCATTGTCTATACTACTGGAGCCTGGAGACAGGATTATCTAGTTCTATTTTCTTTACTTTTGACATGACTTTGGGAATAACACAGAGCCAAATACTTATTTTCATCAAAGGGCCATTTTCATCCATAATTTGTATTTGTGGACTTGAAAGAGGAAGTGATTGCAATCTCGATTTTTAATACAAAGGGCTTCAAAGATGTTGTGACCTTGCATAGAATGTTTAGCTTCTATCTGAAGTGTGTGTCACATACATGATGGTGAATTCTCTTGTAGAGAACTTAGATATCTGCTTTGGGGAAATGATGATTGATTAGAAAGCATAGGGTGCAAAGCTAATAGCGACAGCAGTGATAGGCTGAGAAGTGTTCAGAGCCAGGATTTTTAGCATTTGTGCAAAGTTTTACTTTTTCTAGCACAGGCAATATGTCACTGTTCATCAGAGAAATGAGTAGTGAAAGAGCTGTTCCTGACCAAACATAGTCACAGGTGATGCTGGGGTATTAGCACTCAACATGCTTATTAGCTGAAGAACATACTCGAGGGCAGCACAAATTGCCTTTGCTGAAGGACACTGGAAACAAGTAAATGGCCTGAGTCTTTTTTGCTTTGGCATTTTGTCATCTGAAAGCTTTTGAGTAGTTATTGCTGTACTTGCCAATCACTAAATTTGAATCTGTGTTGAAAAGAGGGCTGGGGGGAAATGGGAGAGGGGCAAGAAGTCTTTATTTTCCTCTGAATCTCTTGTTTTGCAGTTTCTGTTGAGAGCACTTCTTTGATGGTCTCTGAGGCTGTTGATATCCCAGACCGTAGCTACTCCTCTGAAGATCTTTGTTCGTTGGAAGTTCAAGGATCTTTCCATTCTGCAGATCTGTCTCCCTACTCTACAACCCCCAAAGGGGCTATGGAGCAGAGCTGCAGCACCCTGGATTGCAGCACCCGCTGCAGGTTCCACAGAGCTCGCTCAGATGGTTTTCCTCCTGAGGATGACAGTTCCCACAGCCGAGCCTCTACAGATAGGTCTCAAGGACAGGAAAAGAACTGTGTCCACACCAGGTCCTTGGACTGTTCTTCAGAGAATTTTAGCCTCTCTGAAAGAGAACTACAGCCTTCTGCTCAAGGCAGCAATGCCACACCGCCTTTGAAGCAAAAGAGAATCTGCTGTGTGGACTTTAGCCAGCCTCCTGTCCCTTCCCAGATCTCTCCCTCGTTTGGGCCCACAAGCACTTCATCCTGTGCGATTGGCCATGAGAGGGCTGTCCAGCAGCATCACATTACGAAATACCGAATTTCAAATATAGTCCGATCAACTAGTGACCCTGTATCATGTTCGTCTTACACACAAGGTAGGTGTAGTACCACAAGGCTGATGGGGCGTGGAACAAAGGAGTGGTTTGTGATTTATGCAGGAATTGATGCTGCTGAAAACTCCATGAAATGTTCCAGTGAGGGCTGACTTATGCATGAAGGCTTTAGTTCCATGTGCTGGATTCGGAAGTTTTTAAGAAGAATGGAAATGGGAAAAGTAACAGAGTGAAATTCTAAATTGTACCAGCCTTTCTGCACTGGCTCAGAAAACCATCTCTTGAGTAGGTACTTCCACCTCACTCTTTCTATTATATTGAGAACTATGAAGTTGAATAGTAGCTGGGATCTGTTTAAGAAATGATTAGCTGAGCTGGCATGCGTTTAATAGAGCATGTTGTATTTCATGAAGGTGACACTGCCATTGACTGTGTCGGTGCATGTCAGAGGCCGGCAGAGCGTGACTGTGTAGTGGCGGGTTGGAGCATTCCATGAAAAGTTTTAAAGGACAAGGATATGAAAGATGAGGCACATAACAAGATGATAAGCTTTTGGCTGTCATGGATAAGCATCTTCCCCTATGGATCTCCTTTTAGACAAGTAGGGAAGAAGAGAGGGGACACTGTTAGCTGAACAGTGTATCTTCATAAAAATCTGCTTTTCTAATGGAAAATAAATATTCAATTTAGAGAATGGCTCGATCAAATAATAGCAGGAACAGCAGGAGCTGTCTGAACCATTTGAAAATTGCAGGTTATACAAAAGACTCTAAGCTATTTAGAGAGATTCAAAGGGGTAACCTGGAGAAGTGATTTGAAAGTAAAGATTTAAAAGCTCTGTAAGGTTGTGCTGTTACACGTGCGTTCACTGGGCTTTTTAAGGGATCTAAGGAAGAATCCTGTGACTAGCTCTAAACAAAAGTAGACAAAATGCGGAAATAACTGGTTTCATTTAGGAAGATCATATGTTGGATCTATACACTTTTTGTGTCATTATTCTGTTTCTATGAATTTCAGAGACCTCAATAATTGATCATCTTTTATCTGTAGAAATCTAGCCTCAGCATCCTGTTCAGGAAAAGTGAATATTGAGTCTAGAAATCTGCATTTATTTTATGAAATTTACTCTGGTAGGATATACGTGCCATGAAGCTGCTCTGTAGACAGTAAGAGGGAATTTCTGAATCCTTTCTTCTATGCCAAAGACAAGAACAGCCCTTTCTTCTGGATCATGCTCTGCGAGTTTTCTATGTTGTGCCCCATATGGTCTTGGAATGTAGTGTTTGAGACATTACTGTAGGCAGAGACATATCCATGTGTTGGAGCTGACTGCTGGGACGCCTGGTAGAACAGATGCTCTGCCTTCATTTTTAACATGACCTAAATACAGCCATCATCTTTCCTGGAAAAGTAGCGAGATGGGAATTCTTTGACTGTTTGCCAAGTTCTTAGCTCTACAGGAGCTGAGGGACAAGGCTTGAACCTTACCAAGACATAACTGGGCTTAGTAAAGATTGTAATGAGAGAGCAGGGATGGTTCTAGAGCTACCAATATTGACAAAGCAGAGGGGGAGCAAGAGCAGAAGTAACTAAGAGGGAATGGTTTTGTGCTGGCCTAGTTTGCCCTTCTTTTGCTGCCTACAGAGACTACTTAAAATGAAATCTTCAAGAGAACCGCTTGAGCCTAGATGCACGTATTTCTTTCATTTCTATGATTGACAGACTACAATTTGCAAAATTTTACTCTGTGAAGCTTTTCATAACTTCACATCAGTTCCCCTTCATCTACTTTTTGTTGAACTTTATTTGGAAATCATGCATATGTTAGAATCGGTACAATTTAATAACATTTACCAGCTGTTTGTACCAGCCCCAAAACTTATTTTTGCTAAGCTGTGACACACAGCTGAAGTTCTTTGTAACTTTAAAAAGGCATTTGATCTAGATTTTTCATGACTGGCTATTGGTATTCACTACAGAGTTTTTTAAAAAAACATCCCCAGAGCTGAACGATAGGCAAAGATAAAGGGAACTGACTGAGCTCAGTCAGCTTTACAGAAGAAAACATATTTGGGGTTTTTTTTCACTTTTTTTCAAAATCATCATGGAACTGGTCAAACAAACTGACCATATGAGAGACAGAACTGTAACTACATATCATTAACACTGATAACTCATGGAAGAGACACTGTGGATTTTAGAGAACTGAGGGGTGGGGAGAGCTTCAGGCATGTTCCCAAATGGGAAAATACAGTGGCCAGATTGGTAAGTGTGGGTGGTTGTGGTTTTGTCTAAGGACCTGGTCTTTCTACTTTAACAAAAATTACTAATTCATCTTTTGATCCACCTCTCTATAAAAGTCAATGAACAGATTTAAAAGTGCAACCTTGACGTTTACTTCATACAGTTTTGTTAGATGGGTCTTGAATGTTACTGTGGTTACACTGCATGTGGTTTGGAACATACATTCTTTGACACAGGGATGTTGCACGTGTGCAACAACATAGTGACACAACAGCAATGAGATCTAATACGTCAGTAATATGGGAATTCGAACACTGGCATAACACTCTGGGCTCTTAGATCAATAAAACACCATTCATGTGCTTCAAGCACATCTTGACATGATGGGGTCTTTATTGTACGTAGTCAATAATTCTCCCAATAACCCTTTAGCGCCCAAAGTGAGCCTGTTTATTTCTTTTGAAATTATCTGTCATACCTAGTAGAGAAGTTAGAGATGAAAGTTTAGTTTAATAGGTGCCTTTATAGTCACTGTGCAGTCCCTGGACAATGTAAGTGTGGTGGGTTCACATGTAATCTCTAAAATAAATAGTTCCCTCTTACAAAAAATTGCTTATAAATTAGTAGTTTACACATTTTTCTATCTGTTGGTCATAGCAAACTTCTAGCACTAATGCTTGTTACAATAAATTTACTTTATAATCAAATATGACAGACTATGTGACTCTATCAGTTAAGTGCCTGAGTGATTATTGTAGTGTCTGTGTTCCAGATAACTCAGGATGTCGAGTGTTGTAGTTCTGACTGTGCCCTGAGAACATTAAGCAGTATAATAATGGTGGGAAGATGGAACCTCTGAAGCGTCTCCTCTTAATAACCATGGCATGATTCATATGTTGCAGTACTTCAGCATAATAAAGCAAATTAAAGACAGAATAGAAGCTGTCTTTCTTAACTTCCTACAGATTTTCTATGTTTGTAGCATCTTACATTTATTTTCCTTCATTTAATTATTCACTCTACCAGAGAGGATTATACCAGCTCTTCATTATAAACTTTCCCTGAAGTTAAACCTCTTCTAATCTACCTAGATGTTCAAAACAGTCAGTTTTGCAAACAGATGTAAACACCCTTAGCATAAATGTGAGAGTTTATTGCATCTTGTCTGTCACAGGCTTTAAATCAAAAAGACTGCATCACTGACCCTTGTCCTGGCTTCCCAGAAACTCGTCATTAGAAGGCAACTATGTCCAGAGCTGTTTGTAGATGCTCTGTAACCACTTCTTATTAATTGGATCATCAGTAACCATAGTGGGCACCTCCCTGTTAAATTAATCAGCAGTGGCTAGCATTTGGCCTGCAAAGAAGGAGAATCCATAAAAAAAAGGAGGTAGAAATATTGAATATTGCTGGTTTTGTAGAAATGAGAGGAATTAATCTTTCTTGGTTTTCCCATTTTTTAGGATAAACTGCCAAGGACATACAGGAAAATCTGAGGTCTGCCTCAGTCAGGGAGCTTTCCCCAGCTTCAGTGCTTAGTCCTCCTATATTTAGGATTTGATACCTGTATAAGAGATGAAACCATCTAGCAGGAATTATGTCTTTCTCTTTGTATTTATTTAACGGCTTATAGGACATTTCTGCGTATAGTACCTTCTCTTTGTGAACAGCCATCTTGAAAGGAGTATTTCTTTGGAGAAGTTTTGTTCTGTAAAGGAAATAATAGAAGATTCCAATGCATTTTCCCTTGCTTAGGGCAGAGGATAGGCAGGGGTTGACTGTGCTCTTTTTGTCTCTCTCTTTTTGGTTAAAGGTGATAATTGTGCCTGGACTCCTGTACGTAGCCAGCATCAAGATGCAGGATTATCTCCAGCTACATTAGAAACAGGTGAGAATCAGTTTTCTAAAGCAGGATCATAAGGGGTTTCGACTTTTGTTTTCAAAATAATTAATAAAAGTTTCTGATCCAGCAAGAAGCGCTAGAAAATTTGAGGCAGAAAAATTACTCACTGACAGCATCCATATATGATGTACAGTGCTGATGGAGCCAGCCTCTGAGTGCAAATAAATGCTGCAAAGGCCTCTGTTTCAGTTCGGCATTTTTGCTTTCTCTGTATTTCTTACTAATCACTCTTGTATTATTCGCTGCTTATTCATTTCGAGGCCTAGAAATAAGGGGAACTTTATCCTTAAAGCTGGGGTAAGGGATGGGACTAAAATACTTCCAGTTCCATATGCACCACTGAGTAGCTGGTGTTTCTCCTTATCATTAATGTCAACTGAAGTCCCTGAAAGTAGAGGTAACAAAAATGTCTGTGATCTATGAAGTACTTTAATTACCCACCTACTCATCCTAAACACAGCCCGTCTTGGTCATGGGACAGAGTGTCACTCTTGACCCCTGGTTAAATACCATTCTGCAATGTTTCCTTAATTGCATGTTTTTGTTAATCTTCAGAAAAAACGGACATTTTATGACAAAGTAAAAACATTTGTGACGATATTTGTTTTGCCTTTTTTTTCTTTTCTCTTTTTTTTTTTCTTCCTTTTTTTTAACTTACTACTTTAAAGATATTCTTCCCCCCCTTTTTTAGTTCCTGTTTCTGGTTCTCATATGGCTGCCTCTGCTTGTCAGCATTCTTTGAGCAGTTTCCTACCAACTGGAAGACAGAGGGATACAAAGAAAATTGATCGGCACCTAAAGCCAAAGGCTTGGCACGCAGCCTCAAAAGAGCGACCACACTCTTTAGTGGATCTGAAGGCCTATAAAGACACAAAAATTTTAGTGGCAAAATTTTTGGAACATTCAGACTGTAATCTCCCTCCAGAAGTACGTCACGTAGTGAACAGCATACGATCAGTAATAAAATCTGATGAGAGACACATGGAAGAAGCCATCTTCAGTGCCAATATTATAGACCAGGTAGGCCATTTAAGTTCTACAGATTTGTTCACCTGTGCTAGACATATACCTTATTTAAATGTTTTTACAGTTTTAAGTATTTCAGACAATTCCCACAAAAGTTCTTTTATAGTAACATGGCTTAGTAATAAATAATTAATATTTATTGGGTAGCACTGCATTTTACACTGAAGCACTCATCAGTGCATTTAATATTCTTCAACTGGACCCAGTGATATCCTAGGATGATCTATAAGGAACTGATACTTACACGTTGATAATCGACCTCTCTCATTTGTGATGTTTTCTGCACCTGTGACTGTTCCATACTTGAATTTGTGTTTATGTACAGACATACACAAAACTGACCTGGATCTGTTGTTTCTGCAGGCAAAAGCATGTGTGCAGCATAAGCTACAAGGTGAAAAGGATGGGTAGATACATGAGCAGGGCCATGACCTCTCAAAACAGAACAGTGGTTACCCTTACTCCTGGCTAGAAGAATGATAATGACCCTTGCTATTTTTAAGAAAAAGAATTGAGAATTGTCCTTTTACAAATGAAGGAAGAATGCATCTTCTCACCTTGAGTGAGAATAAAATACACACAAGGCTTGTAAGAAATCTTGTAAAACAAGGGAATTAGTAATGGCAGGACCTTTTATTAGCTAATAAATCTTTTTTTGGGGAAGAAAGGTGGTGAATCACCTCTTGCTAGCACTGTTACCAGAGTGATAGCCACAGAAATTAAGTTCCTTTCACAATGTCACATCTGGAAAGCAGAATGCTGTTCACACTGACTGCCCACGCTCAGGGTGCCCATCAGGTTTCACAAAGCTGGACAGAGAGCGAAGGATCACACGTGGGGGCTGTCCCCTGCTTCTGAGATACGTCACTCCTGTGGGTTAGACCGCTGGGCCCTAAATGAGGCAACTGGCCAAGTATTGAAATAGCATTCAGTAACAGCTACACAGTGAGATAGCGTGATGGGTAGCAGGAAACACAGCATTTATTAAAGCTTGCTGCGAGATTGGTTTTGCTGACCTTAAGGTTATAAAGCTGACAACAACTTTCTTTAAATGAAAAAGAATAGTTTCTCATTAGAAAAAAAGTTTAAAAAATTTGAGTGTTTATGTAGATCAGAAAACCAGAAAGCCTAGCATTTAGAATGGCCTAGTATTTATCCTGTGTGGTTTTCTTAGATCAGGGGAGACATGTTTTTTCCACATTAAAGAAATATTTTTAGTAGGGTTTGGTGGGGTTTTTTTTCAGACAAAAATTATTATTAACTAGTGAAAGTTCAGGGCATCCCAGCAATCTACTCTAAGTCACAGAATTTTGGTAAAATAGTTGTATGATTCAGATTTGTGAAGTAGCTTGACAATTCTGGTAACACCAAAATGTTTGTTCACCAGGCCTGCAAGGTTTTAGTTCTCTTCCACCCTCAGCAAAGCTAGTCATGGAACTGCCAAGGTTGAAGGGACCTCTCAGATCACTGAGTCCAACCATCAGCCTAACCCTGACAAAAACCATCGTTAAACCGTGTTACTAAGCACTACGTCTACTCATCTTTTAAATACCTCTAGCGTATTTCTGCGTAAAAGAAATAGATGAGTTTCATTTGCTCCAAACTAGTACTTGGCTATTATAAGGCAGAGCTGCTGCCTTTTCCACAGATTTCCTTCTCATTACTTTGGAGAGAACCAAATACTTGTTTGCACCTCTGTGGGTTTAGCCCCACAGTTCTGAGGGGACGCCAGTCGCCTCTCAAGCCTGGCTCTGCCTTCCCACTGCGGGGGCAGGAGGAGCAAGGGAGGTGTCTGGATGGCTCCCATGAGAGAGTTCCTTCACTAGATAACCAGCATGAAATGGTACTGAATCTTTTAAATGGAAACATTTCTTACCCTGTTCTTCCTTCTGCATTCCTGCCTTTTAAACAGGTAATTACAAGTTCCCAGCAGAATGTGAATCCCTCTAGAAAGCGACTTCAAGAAGATCTTCATCTGCAGAGCTGTGGTGCTCTGAGCTCTCCCGTTGCCTTCTTACGTAGGTCCCATATGACTCGCAGCTTAGAGCGGGACAGGCCTCACAGTTTAATTGGAGTTTGCCGGGAGACCATCCTTTGATAATATTCACAGGTATGTGACTCCAGCAAAGAGATTTAAGGAAGAAACTGGGACTGGGAGAAATACAAGTAGTGGATGACTTAAAAAGGAAAAAGTGTCTTCCTTTGGAATTCCACTTTTTTCCAACAGCAGAGGAGAATGCCTGTTTTTCTGAATGTAAATTTAAGCCGACTTTTGCAAAATTTTAACTGATTTATTAGTAAAATCATAACAAATGTTTACCCAACCAGAAATGCATTTATTTCACTGTACTTACAGAAATGCTACTGAAGCTGCCGAGCATTTCTTGAAAACTGTTGCAAAACCACCAGAGACCGGCTGTACAACTTTAAGGTTGTATTTATTTAATGTACCTCAAAGTGTTTTAACTATGATCGGTGTTTTAATAAAAAGTATTTCTGGACTTTGCTTTCTCGACAGCTGATTTGGATAGAAGGGTAAAGGTGATTCATACGCACATACAGCGCTGCTTCTAACCCATCTTTCCAGTGTCTTTCCTTCCAGGCTTAACTGAGCTGCCCTTTTCAAACTGCTCCCCCAGTATCTTGCCCCTCTGAATTTTAGTAAAGGCTGCAGTGGGGTTTATTTATTACTCTGAATGCTCATGAGTCAACGGAGCAGCGTATGCTATTGAAACCTGATGTTTAAGTACTCTGGGATTTGTGACCAAAAGTTGCTTTGGGGAAGAAGTCTTAGAAATTCTGCACTTCCAAAAAGCGTATTTCATAAAGTTTTTACAAAGGCCAACTCCTAGGAATTTAGATGCATTTTTATCTAGCAGAGCCTAGAAGATTTTTTTAAAAAAAAATTGTTACTCCAATTAGTAGTTTTGACACTTGTATTATAAAACGTGCCCTTGTGGTTCTGCTGCATTTATGGTTTATTTAACACTTATCTTAAAAATTAAAAAGTATCATTGACACTGATTTGATTACCAGCATAAACACAGGTCTGCCAGCAACATCTTCCAGTGCAAGCTCCATCCTGGCTCTCTGAGGAGACTGGGAAGGCCTTAAATAAAAGGTTCTTATAAAGAACCCACCACAGGTTGACGTTTCAGAGTTTTAATTTTTTTGCAGCAGTGCTTGTCAGTAGCGTTAGTTTCCATTTGAGCTTTAATCATTCAGTGGTTTCATTTGTGTCACTCTGAGCTGGGCAGATGTCCTGTGAAAAGGTCACAAAGGAATGTAGCTGAAGATGGGTAGTTTAAGTTTTACAGAATCAGCCATATTTAATGTATTTGAATTAGAGCATGCTTCTGTATTGGTTACAGTGACATCCTGTGGAAACAAGGTACGCTAACTGAAAGCACCTACTCTCAAGATTATAATGGTATACAAATTCCTAATTCAAAAGCTTAATTCCTTTTAAGAAAAACAATCTGTGACCTTTGCAACTGCACTTAGATGAAGAATTAAATGATTTTCCACTTGGATTTTTTTATTCTGTAAACTTACACAGCAAAGAAAATAAGCGAACTTCCTTTATTATTTCAGATTTATTAGTGATGATAGGTTAATTCTTTCCTAAGGTCAGTTGCATGCAACACACTACTCCTTGAAGTACAGTCATCTAAAGCTCTTTAGTTACTGCATGGTAAGGCTTCTTAAGTCACAGTGTATTTTCTTCAAGGCCATGGCCAAAAAAAAAAAGATCTAGACGAAAAGTTACACCAATGAACATTTATCTCATCAGGAATACAACTTTACTAGTAGGGTTTTTTTATCTACACACATTCTAATACTGCTGATGGTGCTAGGTTATTTGTCAAAACAATTTACATTCAGAACACATTGCCTTAGGAATAAGAATGCTTTATAAAAGACAGAAACAGGTAAGCATGGCTTTCCCATTTTGAGCCAATATAAACAAAAAGGTAATAGGCAAAAATTAAAGAAAAAAACCCCAGCCCAACACATACATTACACAACCTGTGCAATAAGTTATCCATGAAATAACTCTGTTAAATCATAAAAATCACAAGCATTAAAAATAAATATGTATCTAAATAAATATTTTGATTTTAATCTTGTGGCAATTATTCTTTATTTAGCATATGAAACACTTGTTACATGTTTATGTTCACACCTTGCCAAACAGGTTACACTTGTCATAACAATACCAAGTACTACAGTGGTTTTCTTTACATGAGAATCTAAAAGTTTTAACTGCACACGTTCCTTTCCACTGAAATACCATCTATTCGCCACCAGTTTTAAAATAATGCAAAGCCACCAATTGGATCGCTTTATGGGACTGGGATTTTTTTTAAACTTGAGGCAGCTCTCACGCTAATTGCTTCTCTTTGCTATTTCCTGCAGTCTCATTCATCACATATTCACATTCACCGTGTTATCAAACAAGACAGACATACACACATCACTCCACATGAAGGTTACAAATAAATATGTTTTTAGTTTTATGAGAAAAGAGTTTAGAAGATGTTGCAAAATACTTAAATGTTTTACAAAGATTTTTTCAGTGATCATTGTCCTTGACCATCCTTCTCATCACTTTTTGGCAAAGAAATAAAAAGGAAGGAGAGAAAAGGCAGAGACACCTGTCTTTCCTTGTTTTGGAGTCCTCAGGTTGGCTTCATTCATACAAAATACAAAATTCTCTTCAGCTATGAGTGCTTCGGCTGTGATGGAATCATTGAGTTATTTTGCTGCAAGAGGGTCGCATGCTAGATGTACAGGGGTGTCTCTTGCCCAGTCAGGAGCCTGAACATGGCAGCTGGCATAGTCTTCATGTGAATCTGTCAAGTGATTTACACAGCAATTAACAGAATTGTTACTAGGCCCAATATGTTTCCCCCTGTGGTGTAAGTGCATTTATCATCCTGCTTTCTATAGATGTGAACGTTACCAAAGTTTCTAGTTCAAAGTTCTCTGGTTTTAATAAGCTGCTTTGCCAACTGCTTTTTTGTGTGGTTTTAAAATGACAACGTCAGGATGCAACATCACATGGCTTACCAGGACACCTAGACTCTTTCTTTTGTGATGCCCTACTCCCGTTCCAGCCCTTAAAACAGAAGCAGCACAAACCTCTCTGAAAATTCACTCCACTCCTCTGGTATTAACTGAACTTGGACTTTAATTCTATCTTCCTTCCCTGTGGGAGTGTAATTTCGTACATATTTTCTCCTAATGGAGTATGATCCTCTGACCACAAAACTTGGACTTTATCACCTGATGCTTAAATGCCAGTCAAGAGTTTGGTGGGACACATTCTCTCACAGCTAGTGTACTTAAGTTCCTTCTACAAGGAGCACTAAGTGTCAGAGGGATTTTACGGACTGACAGGATTAAAGGCATCAGGTAATGGGAGTTGTGTCAGAACTGTAGGAACAGCTGTAAGTCCCTGACTGACAATGCAAACGAAAGGTAAAGGTTGCAAACTGGTAACACCCACCCTCACCAGCCATACGCTGCCTGGACAGCTTGCTCTCTTCATGCTGCAAAAAAGAAGTTTCACGCTGTCCTCACATCTTTAGTGAGATGTTTTGCAGCAAATATATATCATGAAGGCTCTATTGAAATCTATAGCTTTGTTCCTGCCAACATGCATGTAGCCTGTGTTACTTTTCAAGTATCATTGTCCACAGGAAAAGAAGTTCTCTTTGATTTTTGGCAAAGGAACTAGTGGAAGACCTGGCCAGGGTTGTGTATGACACTATCACTAAATTCAGTAGGGATTTTGATAAACTGGAGGATCTTGTTCATTCATTACCGCTTTCTCTAGAAGTACTGGAGAGAGATGTCTTAACTGATTCCCAAGGTAAGTTGGAAATGTTCTCTGGAAATGAAACGATTAAAATACATACCAATTGGAATCTCTTGGCTCTTTGAATGTTATTCTATTTCTGTGGCAGATGCCGTAGCGAGAAGCCAAGAGGCATTTTTGTAGCTAACATGCTTGTGCAATTTCTTCCCTTAATTGATTGGTTTAATCCAAGAGTAGGTTGAAAGTTCAGAATCATGAAGAGTGGAAATCAGGAGTGGAAAAATGCAGTGAATGTGCATCTAATTGTTCAAAAAATACTCTATTAATTGTTTGTTATTAGTGCTCAGCTCCCATTCACTGAAATGGTGGTTTTAATGCTGGTTTACTGAGGTGGTGGTGGTTTTGGTGTGCTTTAATGTTAACACACTCTTTTTAACTGAAACGTATATTCTTTGAATGGTTTTAATTCCTTGATAAAGTATTTAATTGCTTTCTTACCTCTCCCACTGAATTAGACAATGCTTGTACTATCTTCTCGTGAGCAGTAGCAACAACGCTTTGTCCATTGATCTCAATAATACGATGTCCTACTCTTACCCCTCCTCTCTCAGCTATTCCACCTCGCATCAAGCTACAAATCTGTCAAAAGAAGCAAAGTTTATTAAAGCTTAGAAATCTCATAAGGTAGCTGTTACTAGGATTTAATACATAATAATAGTGTGGTGACACCATAGGGGTTCCAGAAGGTACTTGTGAAAAGTAGTAGACAATACTGTGAGTTTTTAATGGTTGATTTGTGGGGTGGGGTTCTTTTCCAAAATCTCTGCAAATTACAATTTTTATTTTCCTTCTCATGAGCTGGGAACATATAAATAACTAACACAGTGGTGCAGGTAGCAGCCATGCAAAAGAGTGCAGTTAGAGGGAAGAGAGTATTTTATGTACTGTTGGGATAGAAGAAAGCGATCCACTTGGGCTCTTTCTGCAAACCACCATATTATTCTTTCTGAATAATGGGAAATACAAGAAGTGCTGAAGTAAATACTAATCTACAACAGCAACTTTTTCACATATATGGAAAAAAAACTGACATAGAGCTTAATCCTTAGCCCTGCCTAAGTGCTAATTTAGACTGAAGGAAAGAATGATGCCATGTGGACATTCTGAATTGAAAGCTGGCAATCAGTCAAAAGGCTCACAAAGATAGAAGGAAGGATCTGAAAGATACCAGGAAGAAATTCTTTCCTGTGTGGGTGATGAGACACTGGCCCAGGTTGCCCAGAGAAGCTGTGGATGCCCCATCCTTGGAGGTGTTCAAGGCCAGGCTGGATGGGGCTTTGAGCAACCTGGTCTGGTGAGAGGTGTCCCTGCCCAGGGCAGGGGGTTGGAACTCAATGATCTTTAAAGGTCTCTTCCACCCAAACCGTTCTGTGAAATATGCAAATTCTGTTTCTTTTTACAGACTGTTCTCAGCGTAGTGAAGTATGACAACTTGTTTCCTGTGCCTCTGCAGGCTGGAAAAGGGCACTCTGCTCTCCAGAGCCGCTGCTTGTCTCCGTGTTTTCCAGTGCTGCTGGCCATAGGGAGTTTAGGATGAAGAAGGCAAGTCAGGCCCCTGCTTCAGCTGGCACCTGCAGGTACCAGTAGAGTTACACTCACCAACATAGTCCCAGCAGACACTGCTACTTAAAATGCAACCTGCTGTACAGACAGGAAAGCTCAGTCCAGTATGGGAAAATTAACAGAATGTTTCCTCCTCCATACCTGTGCTGCAACAGGGCCTTCCCTGACAGACCAGACAGCTGAACAGTAGGTAGAAATTACTGGGAAATTATTTCAGAAGACTAAGCTCATGCAGCACATAAGGCAGGTAATGTATAGCTTGAATCTCTGGAACTGAGCAGAGATTAGCAGTGGTGAGATTTACCTTTGGTTGGAGGAAGAGAAGTGAGTGCTAAAGCATCCAATGATGGCTGTTTCTGCAGTTACTGTCAATGGTTAGACTCATATGCCAAGAAATATTATTCGCTGAGGTCTGGTAATTTGCTCAGAGCGAAATACAAGTATGATACGATGTGGCTTGTGTCCCAGTGAGTTTGTAATCTAATTCAGAAACACAGTATGTGGGGACATGGCCAAGCTGCCATATATTGAAGATGAAACATTGTCTGTGGTTGACCAGAACCTTTTCCATATGACACTAACAGTTTCTTTTAAATTCCTCTTCCAAAATAACAATGCTAAAAATGAATGCAAAAAATTGAAATCCCTTCTTATTCAAAGTTCAGGTTGTCTTAGGGAGCAAGAATATACAGTTCGGTTTTGTTTATAAAAGGCTGTTCTCAGCCTTCTGAAAAAAGCCAACTTTCTCTTGCGGTGAAACTTATCTTCCACCACACTGTCATTAGTGGCTTTACCTACTGTGGTTCATAATCTGTTTCTGATGGACTTTTCATCAGGACCCTTCACAGAACTGCATCTTAAATTTCAGTCACGTACAATATATCGTTTTGCAGGTAGTCTACCTTCTAATCTTATAGCTGACAAGATAAGCTGTACTACATCGATCGCCTCTTTTATAGAAAGTTTCTCAATTAATCTCACTGATATAGTAACAGTTTGCTCCTTTTGTTGGGGATTGTATGCAGTAATCTGAAAGGACAAAAAGCAGAATGTGCCAAAAGAAACCCTGTAAATACATTTTACACAGTATAAAAGAAAATACAGAGACAGTACAGCCAGCTGAAATAAAAGCTTTTGGAGCAAATGGAAATGTGACCTCTCGCCCCACTGGCATAAAGGAAAAGATAAATGGCTGGCATATCTCACCAGAGCACCTTTCATTGTGTGGCTCTGGGAGCACTTTTAGTATCATCAGTGAATTTCTTTTCTAACGGCCTCAGAAATAGGAAGTGGTCTCTTATCTTCATTCAAAAATGTGATCCCTCTCCAGGGAAGGGAGTCAGCTTCCTTTCTGTGCACATTAACTATTTTAATGAGGTAGAAAAAGAAACAGACACCAAGCCCAAGTGGCTCCGCCTGGTCTCGTAGATCCTGTTAAACTAGAGACAGTGTGCAGATGTAAAGAAATACACTGTATGTAAAACACACATTCACCTGGCTACTGTATTTGCCAGGAGCTGCCTCAAAGCAACCTCAGGACTTTTGACTCCAGCCAGTGGAGCTCTGGCAGATTTGGCTGCCAAGTTTAAGCTCAGCAGCACTTCTAAGTAAATATGATTCTATTCAACCAGGATTGTTTAGCCTGCTATACTTATTGAACACAGTCACAGCTGTAATATGATTAAATAAAGCATGATGGATCTGGATCTTCTTGTAAGCAAGAGCCTACACTCTATTTATTGTGTATAAATAAGGAATAAAGGAAATAAGGAAAAAAAATAAATAAGAAAGGTGTAAACAATACTGGGTCAATCCACTGAACTGTTACAAATTCTGCAGTATCTTAGCCAAGCTGCAGTGCATCAGAGATGGGAAACCAGCAGCTTCACAATCACTCTTGCAACTGCCCAGAGCATTAAGGATAGAATAGTGCAAGGCAAAGTAATTTACTCTGTGTAAATGCCTTAAGTGTTAAACTATCAAACCAGGTTTCTCTTCATCTCACTCCTACATTACTCTGTGTAAACCCTGTATTTTTTTTTCCCCAGATAGTTTGAATAAATATAAGTAAGGGCAAGGAAGAAAGAATAAACTGTCCGTTAAGTTTTACTTAGTTTTAGTGTACTTTTAGATGGAATTGTGCTAGGCTAGGAGTAAGGCAGGTACACTTCTCAGAGAAAGTCTCTGCATTGCCTGCAGTAAAAATACAGCTGGAAATACACACAGTTTTTCACAATCTAGGAAACAAGATAATGATGTGATACAAGAGGATCACTTGTATTTAAATATCATAATTTTAAAAGAAGTGTAGCATAATGTCGTTCAGAAGGTGGCTGATAGGTCACCTTATGTTCACCTCATCACACAAGATTCATACTTGTTTCATATATATGCACAATATTTCTTTTTTTCTTTTGTTTTACAGTTCAAGTTTTAGATTCCTTTTATAAATGCGCAGTTAAACATCAGTAGCTTTCAAGGGCCATGAAGAATTTGTATCGTTAATGCAAGAGAAATTCTACAAAATGAACACTCTGATTTATGTTGCTGTGCTGTTCCCTAACTAAAAGTTCCACAAGCTGGCGCTACTCATGCTCCATAAAGCACAACTCCAGGCTTTGCCGGTTTTAAACTATACAGAATACACCAAGAAAGCAGTCACCTGCAACAGCCCCGTCTGTTCATTTTCCTGAGAGCTTGTGCGAGCAGAACCCAGCTCAGGTACTACTTTTGTATGCCCAGGTTGTTTATGGGCTGTTTGCTAAGGGAGTAGCTGTGTGATGAGGATGAGGCGGGGTGAAAAGGAACCACCGCACAACTGCTCTCAGAAGAGGCCCAGCAATAAGTACCAGCTGCACACATAATGAGGTAATGGCATAGCAGCAGGAGATGTTTAATTATACCCATTCTGGAAAGCCATTTATTTCTTTGCTGTGCTAATGCTGAGCCAACAGAGAATAAGGATATTATTTCTGAATCCTTTCATAATTTGTAACAATTGCTGGCAATTACAAAATCACTTTTTATAAGTTCAGTACCAAAGAGATGTACTTTGCAGAGTCATAGTGTCAAACGTTACGTGAAGTAAGAGGGAGTTTTTCCGAGGAAGGGCTTACAGGCTCAGAAGCTTGTGTATACAGCAGCCTAACAAATGATGTTGAGCTCTCCTTTTTGTTCATTGGCTTTCATATTCAAACAGACTCTTCATAAATGAAATGTATTGCAAGGCCTTCTTTTTTATTTTTTTTGTTAGCTGAGAAGGATTTTTATGCTGAATTTGGTAAACTTTCTATTGGATGTCATCTAAATGTCGCTCATTTAACTGGAATGATCACCATCCATGGAGTGGTGACTATGACAAATGACCGGTAGATGGAGTGAGCACACTGCCAAAGAAGACAACCAGTCTGCAGAATTTACTAAACGAAGGCTCCAGTTATGGAGGAGGTGATTAGCTGGGACAAGATGAATAGATTGTCTCACAGACTCTAACGACTCTGTCCATGTGAGGACATGATATGCTGCTTCTAATCCACTATGGTCCGAGCCCTGAACCAGTGCTGACAGGCTTCCTGAAAGGCTGATAAACACACCACAGTACTGCTCGTTGTTCCTTATGTATATTTTTTGTCATAGCACCAGCTGAACATACTAGATTTACAAAGGATAGCAATTGGGAAATAAACCCATGCCTCATACAGTCTTAAGTCCTGGTTTTGGCAGCCTCTGTGAGGTTTTGTAAAACCAGATCCCATCCTTTTTATACCAAGACTTGGGATTTGCTAACGCAGAACTACCAGCAATAACCATACCCACTTAGCGCACACACATAGCTGAAAGGGGATTAAGTACAGGCAAAGGAGGACAGAAATACACTGCTGAGCTTTCTGTACTTTCTCACAGGCCTCTACTCCAGTGTCAGAGCATTAATCATAAACACGACAAATAGTTTAAACCTCTCTTTCTAAAGGATGTCAACTTGGGTCCAACTTGCAGCTGGATCAGGGCTTGTAGCAGTGTTCTTCATACCAATCTCTGCTGTGACCACCACAGGATACATGATCTCTAGGTAGGAACATTTAAAACTTAGGTACAGTAATAACAGAGATGGCTAGCAAAGCTGAGAATCCACTAATGAGCTGTCTGCTTGCTAAAGCACAGTCAGACCCAGAAGCTGTATCCTACAGAATTACCTGCTACTTTTCCAAGGGTGGCAAACAGAAACCTGGCAACTTCAATCAATGTGTTTCACAGAACAGGGGACCAGAACCCACAGTCCTTTGTGATGTGGTTTTCTGTGTGAGCAGCCTGATTATTTTTTTTCCTAGACTGAAGGAAGAGGACATGGTGATGGTCCTGCACTATAGACAGTCCCTAATGCTAGTATCAACCCCCAGGAAGGCCAGGTGCCTACCTGAGCTAGTTGTGATGGGAATTTGCTTTGGAAATGTGCCAGAGAATGGCTTGGGAAGGAAAAGTTGCAAGAGGAGGACCCTGAGCCGCCCATGGTAAGTGTCACCTGCCACAGTCATTCATTCTCCCGTTTGCTGCTTCTGTTACAGGGAAACTGCAGCCTGCAGATGAGGGCTACCTGTACAATCACTTGTGAGCAGTGTGTAGTGTTAACTGGAGGAGTCACAGTTACCTTCCCTCGCCCACTACCATGTGATTGAAACAAATTACGCACAGCAGAAGAAAAATGAACAGTCTTAGTGAGTCTATGCTAAAATTTAAAAAAAGAAAAACAGGATCAGAGCTAAGATTAGAATGTTGTAATTGTAAGAATCTGTTTCAGCATTAACTGTTTTCCTCGTAACTCTGGCACGCTAATAATAGAGTTATACATGAATTAGCAGATCCAGATACTGCACCAAACAATCTGGAGTATAAACCTTGTGGCTGTGTTACATAGGACAATCCCTCAAGAATGGCAGTACTTGTTCTCCTGGTGTTGTCCATTTGCATCATATTACTTGGGGATGTGATTTTAAAGTTTTGATTAAGGGATCACAGTACAAAAAGTGATGTTGTGTGCAAGGATTTTTTCAGTGCTTCCATATGTTTTTTGAAAGAAAAAAAACCCCACACGCAAACCAATCCCTGAACACAGAAACTTACAATTCCATTCTGTACACTGAAGCCCAGCTGGTATTTTAAGTCTGGCCGCTTTATGAGAACAGTAGTAACAGGAGGACAGCTGACAATGTTCAGTTTGACTTGTGTCTGATTCTTGAGACCCTGTAAGATATTTCAAAAGTTAGCATTTCTGAAATGGATTTTAATTTACTCTTTCATTAGTGGTTTCCTAACTGCAAGAATGCAAATCAGATGATCTGAGAAAGAACAGCTAGAGGTAATAGAAATCTGTTGTTAACTTAGAGATCCATTTCTGTTTCATTTATTTCCCAAGCTATTTAGCCCAACAAAACACATCAAAACTTTGTCTTTGATTACTATAGAAACTTCAAGAATATTTTCAAGATAAACCAAAACTGACTACTGCTTTCCCTTTACCAGCATCTGGCTAATTAATCTGATGCTGCTGTTCTTCGTAAATCTTCAGACATTAGATTTAGACTTAGTGATTAAAGGTAATGCATTCTGGGTAAAGGTAATTCCATCGTGTCTGGGGAATCTTCATAGACTCTCCTGATCTGTCCTGCAGTCTACCAGCCTCCATCCATTTCGTCTGCCTGAAGTCCAAAGAAGAACAGTAGATAGTAATCCTCAGATTTTAATTTAGAGACTGTGAGGAGGCCTGAAACTTTGAAGATAGCTAAGGAACATCATTTAGGCAAGTTTTTCAGACTCATTTGTTACAGTCCAGTAACAAAGCTACAGTTAAATTCTCCAGCCCAGAATTTCTGTACATTATCAGCCTTCAATCTCTGTTTCTAGCTCTACTTTTTGTTAATGACAGATTATTATTTTTATTTTTTTTTCAGCAATTAGAAAAATTGTATTTGCTGGAAATCTACAGGGTCACTTCTCAGAATATTACATCTATGCAGGCTTACAATCTACAGCATACAGTTGTAAATGTGGGGTACCTTTATGATCCCTTGGCATGTTGCAAGAGGTAGACCAACTAAACTGGTCCCATTAATGGACATAATCTGGTCTCCAATGCTTAGTTTTCCTGAACGGGCTGCAGGGCCTCCATTCATCATGTTAGCGAGGATAACGGTGGGTAGAATTGATCCCCATCCGGATTCCACAATCACTACCCCAAGAATTTCTCCCTTCTGTTTCTCTAGCTGGAGCTGCAAATAAAAAGGAAAAAAAAAAACCAATAGTTTTTTTGCTTTGATTCATCTAATTTGAGCACTAGCATCTTCCTGAGTAACACCTACAAAGTACAAAAATAATTCTATTCTATTTGCCATTAGGTAGTAGCATGACTTCCAAGACGCTGTTAAGACTGTATAACACATACCTTTTTTTCAGGTATATCATTTTAATTGTTTGGTGAAAGTCATTTAGGTTCTTATAATAAGCAAAAAACCAATACACTGGTTAACTCTATAGAAGGCAGTGGAACTGAATACCAAATGAATGAAAACCAAACAAGTTTTTATCCTTCTTGGAACCTGGCAACAGGGGGAGGCTCTAACACTTTGGGGCAATACATGGAACACAGGCTTGAGTTCAGCTCCACTTCTGCCATCACTGCTTAGCTTGTCTCTTTGTCTCAGGTTTTGTCTGTCCTTCTTTTCAGGCAAGCATCTCTTTAGTATTATTGTTGTTGCTGTTATCATTATTTAAATTACTGAATGTACTTGTGCCTACCATGTTAATCTGAGATCCCGTAAGTGCTGATGTAATGTAAATTGTGACTTCTCAAATATGGTGACGTTAACTGTTCAGTAATTGTAGCACACCTAACTTCTAGAGAGGAGGAGTAAGCGTTTAAGTAGAGAACATCCTCTTTAACAAAATACTAGGGATATATTTCTTTCAAATGTGAAAGGGCAGGGACACCCACACCCATAAGAAACTATTTACAATGTGCATTACAATGGACTGTCTTCTCTCTTTCTGTATCAGTACATTGGTAAAACATTAAAAAAGCTTACACTGTGTGCTGTGAATAGCACAGAGCCTATCTGTCAGATATAAATGTACTTCATTACTATTTCAATGGAAGCAGAAAGACCCTGAAAATGAAAAGAAGACATTCTAAACTTTTAAAGCTGATTTTAGTAGCACGTTGTTGATGAAGCAACACATCCCGAGATGTAAATTTATCTTTAAAATGGCAAAAGACATATCCACAAGAATTACATTCCCCCACAAAAACCTGATCAATCTGAAATGAAATTCCAGAACTAGTTTACCTCTTTGCAATTTTCTGAATTGGAAAAGTGTATGAGGTCATCATTATACATCTCTTGGGTATTGATGATGTCACTGTATTCTTTCTGACTGAGATCCTCGGGGTTAATTCCATTGGCTCTTAAAAACTCTTGGTAAGCCACACTGAAAGCCTGGCCAATTGACTGAGCTATCAGCTGTGCCTAGAATGTAGAACAAAACACAGCTCAGAGAAAGGAGTGATAAACAATTTACTGCTGAAACCCTAAGAAACAGGGAAGAGATTGGCTTAATCTTAAGTCAGAGTCCAAACAAAGGATCTTGTAAAGCTGCTAAATTAGGGTGGATATAAAGTCACAGTTACACAGAACGAATCCATTACATCCACAATCAAGTTGCAAACTCCATTAAAATCCCTGCTGATCTCCTTTCATCAGTACACTGCAGTAGCAAGCACCCATATGCTACGTATGTACTTGTTCCAATAAACACTGGGGAGTACTGGCTTTGCACCAACATGGAACAGAGCTTACAGAAAAGACTCAAACCCCGCTTCTGATCCCAGTGCATTTGCAGGACTGAGGAGAGAACGGACGCTCTGCTCGAACATACCTTCACAGACATGTATGCACTCATGATTTTGGTTGCTGTGTCATCTGCTTCTCCACCTTGGTTTTATGGGACTGAAAAAATGCTTCAGCATTTGGTCTCCAATTACTGCCATGATAGCTGGGCTCCTATTCCGGGCAAACCAGTAACAGCCCTGCTTACTCATGGCACACCTACAATGGCCATTCCCATTAACACCTTGACTAGCAACATCACGGATGCTTTCAAGAATGCAGCCAGAGGCACGATTACAGCTTATTAATGTTGGGAACAACTCTCCAAAATCCCCCTTGTTTATATTAATTTTTGAAGCACTTATCTGCAGGTGCATTTTATAGCAGCGTGCAAGAAAAGATGACAAAAGTCAATGAAACGTTACCGTGACTGGCATTTGGATGTGTCAGAAATACATATACATTAGAATGGAATCTACAGAAACTAATGATGATGATAACACTAACAACTTCACATATTCAGCACACTACAAAAGTCAACTAATTAAAGAATTACTGAACTGCTGTAAAATTTAATTTCATGTCCCACCAGGTGGCACTGGGACACAGGAAAACAGATCTAGAGATAAGTAAAAGGAATTTGTAGTCAACTTTTTTTTCGAGATTTTTCTTTTAAAATTTCCTATTCTGAGTTTACTACAGCTTATAGCAGGATGCCGCATTGAATTCTGTGTTTGTGGTTTTCAGGTACTGTATTCTGTCCTCAGGGAATATGACTGACAGAGATCTGTCCCCAGTGATCTGAAGAGTTAATTGCATCTTACAGCATAACTCTCTAAGAACAGTACTAATCAAAATGATACCTCTAGCCTGGAAATGCAACACACTTTATTAGACAGCAGGTACATGCTAAACATATTATGAATGCATAGGGCTTTCTGGATGGCACTGTAAATCAAATTCTTCTTACAATCTACCAGTCAGATACACAGTCTTTTCTTTGATGCTAAAAGGTGTTTTTCTTATTTCATTTGTGCTGCAGTACACAAAAGCACCAATCTGCTTGATTGGGAAATTATATTAGAAAAACAAGACTGTAATAAGCCTGTCCAGTCACAAAACATCTTTTCAAATACCAAGAAGTTTGTAGCAGTATGATCCTACAGACATCATCAAGAATGTTTTCATATTGTTCCATTATTAAAGTTTATCACCAGTCCTTACTGGTTTTGATCTCCAGTACCATCGCTTTCTCTGTAGTTAGTCCTTTGGTTTTGCTTCCATTCCACATCCTCAAGACTGACATGTCTAGCTGTCATGTTCTATTCTACTATTTCTACAGCCAGTTCTCACATTGTAATTTCATCTATCTCTCCAAATTTTGTTGAATGTTTATGAAAGTCTTCAGCATTATGTATACATTAGAGATAATGTAATTAAGCCACCTGAAAAGGTCACCCCAGCAAAGCAGTGGCAGAGCTGAGATAATAGGTCTGAGAACAATCCCAGCTAGCACTCTAACATTTAGACGATGCCATTTCTCCTTCACAGGCTTAATTGCTTTCAAATAATGAAACCAGTTGTTGAGCACAAAAATCTGCAACCTGTGAGGTATGACTGAACCAAAGAACTCAATTCTTTTTTAATTGGTATGACAGAAAGTGCATTTCAGGCTGTTGGCATGTAACAATGGTGAGAAATGGTTAGCGCTACCTCTTACAATACCTGGATCTCAACTGCCAAGTTAGAAACAGACATCAAATTCTGGTTTACTAGCTTGCCATTTTCTCTATATTTCAGGTTGAAGTCTCCTGGTCTTCCAATTCAGACACAAACATCTGTTTCGCTATGAAAGCAAACCTGGATGTGCAATAGCAGTAAAACAGGGTTATCTTCCTTTGCCGGAAGAGCTAAGGGCATGGCACGCAGGATGCAGTGGAGATGTACAGCACTCCTTTGCCACCGCTACTTCTGCAGTCCTATTTTGAGAATGGCTCCAAGTTCTTTGATCTTCTGCTATTTCTGATGCAAGTGAAAATTAGAACCTAAATTCTGAAGTGGTTGCTCCTTTTTCAAACAGCATTTTAACAAAAAATGGCTTAGGGTTAATGTGGTATTTGGTCTCCGAGTATCTTACGGCATAAAATGACTGAAATTGTTTCTGTTTTATCAATGTTCTGATAGAGTAGTGAAAGTGAGTTCTTCCTAGTTTTTTACTTAAGAATTGCTAAACTCTTCTGGCTGTGAAGAAAAATTTGTGTAAATATAGAGAACTGAACTTCTTAGCTCTATTGCATTTATATAAAAATTGTAATTCATACTCTTTGCTAGGGATAAAAAAAATAGAACTGAAAAATAAACAGCTGAATGTGTTCTTAGGAATCAAGGGGACAAGTTGTGTGTTTGAGATCATGAATAGCAGGTAAACACACCATAAGGGAATAAGGACTGTGTAGAGGGCAACCTTATGTCTGGCCCACCACGTTGGTAGATGTTCGCAGCAACTTGGCTTCAGTTGGAAAGAGGTCCAGAACAGTTCCACCTCACTTTCAAGTGTCTGGAGGCTTAAGTGTGTCACTGTGTGCCAACCTGCTGGACTAAAGGATCCAATTCAGGACAAAGCATCAATTTAATATTTTATAAGGTAATTTTGGCCACAAACGGCCACCGACTTCCAGACAACTCCAAATATATTAGGTACTACAGCATTTGGGGAAGCATTGTTGAAAGAACACAAATGATTCTGTACATATGAGACAAAGAGTGGCTATTTTGGAACTGAGGAAGAGGCATGAATTTGCAACATGAATTTGTGGAGACTGGAAAGAGATCGTATATGGATAAAAAACTGGCTAATGTTTCCATAAGTTACTTGTAGCTTCAGTCAGAAAAGATAATTGACAACAAGCATTCATTCAAGCAATTAGATGTCATTTCAGAGATTCTCTAAATGACAGACACTGTTTAAATACATTTAATTTCGTTTACTTACATCCTCTGATTCAAAGACATGGCATATCATTTTGTATTGTTTCTTTCCTTCCTGGGCACCAGGTGTTGTTTCAATACAGTCTTGAGAAGCTGATCTTGGCATGCGGCGCCGTGCCATTAAAACCACAATGTTACCAATATCAGCAATATAGGAAATGGTGCGCAGCGCGTGATCCATCATTGTTTCCTACATAAAGCAAAGAGAAATATTAAGTCATACCTGCTGTTACTGCACAAAGGCAGCATCTTCCCCCTCCTTCATGGCCTATTGCTTGAGAATGACAAAAGCTCAAGGTGCTTTCTATGGGCCTGGGTCTGGCACCCCCTGCACAGTCAATGAGCCCCAACACCAGCTGGAGGCACAGTGGCTGTTCAAGAAATTGGCTTCAGTGAAGCATTGCCTGAGCAATTACAGCATGGTTGCTACTGTAAAGCAATAACAGAGATCCATACTAATGTTTTATAAACATTTTCACGCTATTGGAAAATGATGTTTCCCTTTTGTATTGGTTTTGCTGAATGAAGTAGATGCATTTCACAATGTCAGACCATGTTCTGGGGAGGCCATATACATACATTTGCAAAAATGTTGTCATTTCCCAGTTTTTTTTAATCGTATCCTATAGTAGCAACAATATCTCAGGTAACGTCTTCTCATGTACAGCAAAGTGATACGTACTTTCTTTGTAAAGAGCTATGAATGCAGTATTTAACCTTCTCTGTAGGAAGAATTTTAAAAAGTTTTTCCTGGCTACCTACATATCTCAGACCAGTTCGGCAGGAACTGGTCTGGTGTCTGGGCTTGCAGACAAAATCCTCTTCCAGTCAATGTCATTTGGCTGTCACTTTGATTGTGCTGGGAGAACTCAACTCAAGAATGATTTTAAGTGGAAACCTGTTCAGGCTTTGTCCTAATGAACGCTTCTTATGTAGGAACACATGAAGAATATGAAATAGAAAAAGTATTGAAACTTCCTGCCTCTATCTCAAATCCCTGAGCTCTGCATTCTTCTAATTACTTTAGCCTTTTAAATTCTTATTCTACTTTTTGCTATTAGCAGGGAAATCCCAGCCTACTACTTCCAAATGTTTTTCTCACAGGAATATATCATTATTCAATGGCTTTGATTAAGTACTGAGTTACCTTGGACAAACGAGAAGTGAGTGCTTATTTGTAGTCTGAGAAGGGTATGTTGTTGCTAAACTTGGTTTATTTCACAGATTACTATTTCATCTTCTGTTTCCAGCTCCAGTTCATGCTTCTATCAATTGTTTCTTATGTAAAAGAGCAAAGAGGTCCCAGAAGGAGGAATCTTCAAGGACATTTTCTAACAGTTCTGTGCATGACTAAGTATGAATTTGTAATAATTTTTATTATTTCTGAATTCAGCATTAAGTATGAATAAATAAATATGGCTCAACAGCTAGCAGTCTACATGTAAAATAATGTTATTTTAATAAAAGAATGTATGTGGCATCGCTACAGTGATAATTTCAAAGGATTTTGATATATTTAGGACTGCAAAGACAATCAGAATGATATCTTTGTTTACATTTGTACTTCGTATACGTTTTACTTAAGATACTGTGTAAGCAACCTGATTTCTCCTTTAGGTTTTTTTAAAAGATAAAAATAAATAAAAAGCCACAACTTAGTTTCCCACAAAGGTGTGTTTCTACAGAAGATGTTCCATAATGCAAAGGTCCTTTTAGGTTTAAAATGAGAGTTTTATGAAAGCTCCTGCAATCAAGTAATCTAGTTGACTGTACTTCCTCCAAGTGCCTTGAAAAAAAATCACTTTTACTGAAGTCTGTGTATAATTACAGAGGAAAAGAAATTCCTAAGGAAAAAAGGTAACTTACGTTAGTAATGTTAGCTTATCTGGCAGGTATCTTGATAATTTGGACAAAATATAATAAAAAGCTTATAGGTTGCATAGAAGCCATAAAATGATATTTTAGGATCTATGTTTTTTCCTGAGGAGACATTTAAGGACTGTTTGGTGCTCTTCACTATGTGAGTCTGCTGTCCCTCCTCACCCCCTGCTGCCCCACACCACCAGCTGAGCTGAGGTGCTTCTCCCCCGTACTGAGAGCACTCACCCTTTGCTCCCTCTCAGTTTCAAACAGAGCCAGGCTCTACTCTGCCCTCATGCGAGTAAAACACCTGTGTCCTGTTACAGCCGTCACACAACCTGTGCGCTTCTTGTGTGACAAAGAGGAGACTGCAGGAGGCTCGTGAGGGGTAATTCAATAGCAGGCTGCCAGGGTAATTAATTCAGCTCTCGGACATGGCTGGTGTGCTGTCCTGAATCCAATCTTTTGCCACTGGTTAAACAACCTTTGTTTTAAGGCAAAAAGAGTCCAAATCCTATTTTCATGGGACATTTTCAAACCTGAGTTTTCTGAAACTGGATGCTGCTTACTTTAAAACCTTATGCAAGAGAAAGCTTTCTGTTGAAGTGAAGACCAGGAAAGTGCCTCCAAACCATTCTTTGTTAGCTTTGTTTTCTATCATTTCTTTACGTATTCTGCCATTGTAGAGATGAACTGTTCTTTAAGAAACAGAAAGGGCCCATCTGAAATTCCTTCTTGTTGGCATCATTGGTCTGTATGGAGGGTTTTCCAAACTTTTATTTATTGCTCAAACTGGAAACAATAGAAATTATAATAGTTTTAAGGACCAAGCTAGCTGAGGACGTCCCTTCACCACCCGAACAGTTAAAAACATTCATTAAATTCTGTCTGAAGTGGGATTCGAAAAGTACTTATTACTTAATCAATTTGTTTTGCTTTACTTTGTGATCTCTATTAGGTTTAAGTCAGTAAATTGCTTTCTGGTGTCTAAAATATCTCTGGTTCTTGGCCAAGACTGAGGTTTTCTCTGCTGCTTTTGGCATCTGCTTGGATATACATGTGGATATTTCTAATGTGAAGAGAGAAAACTTGACTACATGTTTGTTGTTTGTTTTGTTGTTGGGTTTTTGTTAACTAAGAAGGCCTTTTGTTTTTTCTTTCTTTCTCTTTTTTTTTTTTTTTTTTTTTTAATTATTTGCTAGTGGCTCTTGATATGTATCAGAATATCCCACTGAGCAGCACGAGGTCAGTGTTCACCTAAATCAATGATACTAGACGACTGAGGTACCCTCCTTGCTGTGTCTAGTGCGGCAGGGTTTCCCTTGATACCTGATCTGCCAAAAAACCCTATAATGTGGTATGAGATAATACATGACTTTCACCATTTATCCAAGCAGCTAGGTATTTGTTTACCATTAGTTGAACACATCTCTAAGGCCTAAGAAAGAAAGATTGTTCCTCAAGTCAACAAGAGTAATCGTTTAAGAATTTCAGTGCTATTTAGTTTGACAAAGGGAGAAAAATATAAATAATCATTGTTTCTTAGAACTATCTGTCTTACTGAAGAGAATCACTACCCATAAAATTATTGTAATGGTTCTTCTCAGGCTTGAAATAAAATGTTTATGCTTAGCCCAAAACCATGAGAAGTTATGATGGTTAAGAGACGGTTTCAAGGGTTATCTCTAGGGGTTGCAGGGGCTCAGTAGGATTTATAGCACTTGTCTCAGTATGGAAAAATGTTTTATAATGGACATCCCTCAGCAGGATCTTGGAAGCTCTGCAGAGATAACTGCTTTTCCGCAGTCTGCACTAAGTATTCTGTAAGGGTGTAATCATACATGCAGCGTGCACAAGAGTGAATAGACTGGGAAAATGAATGCATTTAATCTCACCTGCCAAGAAAGACTTTCTGTCCTTATCACCACACAGAACTTAACTCAAAGATTATTTTGTTTGTGTGTTTTCCCTTTGTAGGGGTGAAAGCAGTCCTTCTCCCGTGCCCTCCCACCTTTTTTCTGTCTAATGCAATTACAATTAGGAAAAAGGCAAACGATACATAGTGACTGTAAACGTCTTTACTTTTGATTGATTTGTGACTTGACTTTTTCCTTTCTCACTCCATATTCCATTCCGCTCTATTTTCCATCACCATTATCTCATTTTCACCATCTCCTCCTTTGATACTTTCCCATTAATCCTTTCATCTCTGCCCATCTGCTTCTCTGTTATTTTCTCTCATCCCTTTTCTAGTCCCATCCATTCCATCCTTGCTATCCTTATATTTGTCCTTCGAAATTCAGCCTCTCTCTTGGCTGTTTTCAAATCCCTTGTTCTATCTGCCCCTTTTGCAGAACCTCCCCTTCTTTCTAAGGAATTATTTCACTTGTTGTCCCTCTTGAAAACCAGAGAACACCTGAAGGAGAAAAACTTAAGCATATTTCCAAGCTTTCAAGTGATATAGTCCTGTGGGAGTGTGAATTAGCCTAATGAGGCAGACAATTTTATGGGACCCGTCATCTGCCAGAGGCTCTGCACATACACGTGTGACCTCTGTATCTTCCTTTTTCTCTGCTGGGTGTCCCAGTTGCTTCACTCCCAGCTTCTCTTCACTGGAGGAAGGAGAAGGTAGGAGAGGCTGCTGTGATACTTTTGCTGGTTTTGTGCACCGACTGCAAGCCCCTAAAGCTGCAGCAGTCAGGGGAGACTTGCTCTCATACGTAGCAGGCGTGTGGCCAAACCTAAGGTTGCTTCTACCACATACACTAAACTGGTGGCCAGCTTGGGCTGAATGTATTCAGTAACTAAATGCATAAGCCACTAAAAAGTGTCAGGGGTGCCACTTCCTCATGTTGCTGAAGGCAAGAGACTCACGGGAGCTGGCTGTGTTCCAGCCTGGCAATACACCTCACTGGTGCTACTCAGCGTTTGGAACCCTGCTGCCTGTCATTTTTTAACTGAGAATTTTACATCTTAAATCAACTGCTACCTCATGTGAGCTATACGACACTACAGATGGATTGAAACGTGGATGGCATGCTGCAGAAATAGGTTTTATATAATTGATAAAGCCATGAAAGAGCAGATTGTCTCTGCCGGCTGCCACACCAGCTGAAATAGACCTACGGTAATTACACCAGTCAGGAAACTTCACTAGCACTGAAAAATATTACCAACCCAAAATGCAAAAGCATGTTGAGAGCAATGCTGAACAGTCATGGGAATAAGTCTCTTGCAGGTCTCTGTAAGACCCACTGTAAAAAAAAAAAAGAAAAAAAAAAGAAAAAAAGGCAAGCAAAAAAAACTCAGGGCAAACACCGTAGAGCTTGTAATTATAATAATTTCCAATATTGCTATTTTCACCTAGTTGAACGGCTCACACTACTTACCATTCTTTGTGGTGTACTGCATTTTATATCAGTAGAAATCTCAAGGGAATCAGGAGAATAAGATAATGGTTACTTTAAAGTGTTTATGGTCTGCCTCAAAGGACTTTCCTTTATTATTTTGAAAAGGCTTGGTGTTCAGCTGAAATGTCCCTAAAGATGGGCAAGAGTGACTACCACTAATACTAATCCTTACTCAGCAACGAGAACTTATCTCTTTACTGCCATACATTCCAACTATAAACTGTAGCTGTTCATTTATCAATACTTGTCTGTAGTCACAACAAATAGTGGTATCGGTTATCATGGCTGAAATGCAGTGTCAGGTCAGCTTATGGATGGCAGATTGCAGATACTGCTGCCCGTGTTAGCTGGGATATTCTACTCCTCATCTGGCTCCATCTTGGGAGCTCTAGTGGCATGGCAAGGACATCTGTTTGTGCTAAGAAAAATGATCCGTTTATTGGAATTACTACCATTACCGTCCCATTAAAGATAGTAACACTCTTACATTTCAGGAAGAAGTAGGTGCCTCATGGTTTGTCTTGTTAGAAAAACAAATTATATGCTAATTGAAAACAAAACAAAATCCTCTTTTATTGAACTATCTCCTATAGTTTCAGCTCATTTCTTCAGTTAGCCATGACATTTCTGAACTCTGATCTTATACACCAAGAAACAAGTTCAATAACCATTTTCTTTCCATCTTCCCAGTTGATTATGAAAGTATTGAACAGTACTACATCAAAGAAACATGCTTGTGAGTCTCCCTCTGCTCTTTATATTGCTATCTATGTGGCTATATATCAGAACCAATATGCTCTCAGAAATTTTTTAGCCTGCTTGTATGTCTTGTATCTAGACCATATAATCTAGAAAATAAATGAGATAAAAGCCTTATTTAAGTCAGTAGGTGATGTGTGCTGTTTCTGCGCCATGAACAAATATATTCGCTGTCACTACAGAAAACAATTGATTTAACATGATTTACTTTTGACAAATCTGTTCTGATTCTTGCTTATCTCCACTCACAAACTGCCTACAAAGGGTTTGGTAGATTTGATAGCTTTCTGGCAGTTTAATGTACCTTTAATCCTTGACCTGTTCTGCTACTAAAAAAGCCCAACTAAATATTACCTTCCTAAGTTCTGGAAGAGTATAATTCAAAGGATAGCATAAGGTTGCTCCAATCATTTTCCAAATACTACACGATGAATTTTCTAGTTTGGCTATATCTAGCTTAACTGAGTACTTTTTAAATGGTTTGTTCTTTAACATAACTTGAGGTCTTACCACTTTCGTCTGCTGTTAGCTGCATACTGTGGAGTTTTTTAGTCAAAACTAAAGCAAAAAATGTCACTAAAATTTCCCTTTCAAAGCCCCTCGTAAGGCTGGAAATTTGAAATCTTTCTGTAAGTATGATCAAAGTCTAAGAGACCTTGTGAGATTATTACACTCAATATTGGGAATGTGTTTAATTATAAATCCCTTTAAAAGTATCCTTCTTATGAAGATCGTCACATAGAATATAGGTATGTATTCCTAGAAGATGAGGTTGATCATTGCCCAAGGTAAATTATTAATTATACTAAATAAGCATGTGGAGACCACAGCAAAGAGCATTGATGGAAGCTCAGATGTAATTTATGGAAAAAATGGAGGTTAAAGTTAAAAATGGCAAGATATAAATAGCTTAGTCAAAGCAGCAGATTGCTTCCCTCTTAGACTTTGAATTTGGGTACTGAAACTGTTAGAGAGAAACAGGGTTACACGCATTTGGGCAGACTTTTGATTCTTTACCTAAATTGAATTATAGATCTCAGTAACATGCAGACACTTTCCAATACATCAAATCTACGAAACGGTGCCAGCATTACCGTACTGGCAAATGGCAAGTGTTACCACAAAAGCAGATGTAACACTGTTCTTTCTGAATATTCTCACAACAGTGAATTTATCCAATTTTAGTAAAGTTTCCCACTAATAGTATGAGTGCAGTCTAACTCAACATTATTCTTGAAGAGTTTTAATCATAACTTACCTGTGTGTCTGCATTTAAAACTTTGATTCTCTGTGTGGAGATGAACAGATCGACTTCAGTCAAGGCCTGGGAATCTCCCTCTGAAGTCTAAAAGACAGATGCTTTGTTACGAGGGGAATTTTATTTTCCTCTTTAGAATGACAAATTCACTGATCACTCCAAGCATAATGTGATGTGAGGCAATCGCACTGTTAAACCACTACAAAGATGGCTATTCAAAGGTGTTTCTAAAAACATGCAAAGAATGCACTTAGTGCATACAAAGAATGAAGCCTACTCTGATTTTGTGGTTAAGAGTGAATTTTTGGAGCCTGTGGGACTGAGAGCTCAAGTGCTAAAATTCTCTACAGCCAGAACAGGAGGAAGAGTACAGCTGTTTCTTCCCCACTGTCTCATTGATGAATGTCAGTACCTGAGGCACCAGAAGTGAGAAAGTAGGAGAACAGAGAAAGTGACTTACACCCCATCAGCTGCTCAGCCCTTGCCATCTTCAGTGAGCTCACCACAAAAAGTGCAAACTGGTGCTCAGTACTAGGGGGGGGGTTGAAGGATTTCTTTTAGATTTTTAGTTTAGTTTTTCTCTAGAAAACAAAGAACTGAGCACTGAATTAATATTTCTGTCATATAAAGAAAGCCATCAGGGGACTTCTAGTCCTCAACATCTGTTCAGTAGAGAAATAGTTCCATATCCCATCAGACACCGTGGTCCCAGAGCCAGCGGGATTAGAATGTTAATGCCACACGGCTTCCCAAGTGTGCGTCCTGGCTCTGCCCACCTGAGAAAACAGCAGAGAAAGAGGCAAAACAGCTGCTACCTCTCACAGAAGCGTCATCCCAGAGCTTACTCAATGCTCCAGTATTAACTTCCAGCAGGAACTTACTTGTTCCTCCAGGCTACTTGTCCGCAGTGCACTATTACACGTGTCAGTAGCACACAAAACAAAACAAAAAGTGCCACCCTGTGCCAAAGGCAGGCACCAGTCTCCAGGTCAGAGACTGGTTCTTTGAAGAAACAGTGCAAGGAACAATGATGTATTTGCTGCTCTTTTCTGTAGTTATAAAGGCTTAGCTATGCCTATGGTTCATTCAGATTAATTTTAGATTTTTGAATTAAGTCACATCCAGCAAAATACAAATTGAGCACATACTTTGGCAGAGATGATTTGCACTGCTTTCATCTGAGGCCATTACAAAGAACAAGGTTAATTTTAGTGCTATTTTTGTCATCTGTATTTAGTTAAATGAATTACAATTTTTAACTGAGTGAAATGTCTCCTGTATGAACTGTTCTAGCTACTACCTGATAAATTTATTTAATTTGTTTTTAAATAGCAAAAATAATTTAGTAAACGTACAGTAGGTCACAGGCACAGGAAAAGATCTTACTGCTTTGGTTAGTAAAATAAGCATTACATTAACAAAAATCTCACAGATAACATTGGCTGTATATTTAGACTAAACAAACCACAGGTCTTCAAGAGAAGAAAAGCAGCAGACAGGCACTCCAGCAAATGAA
Organism: Nycticryphes semicollaris; assembly: GCA_013400055.1. Classification (NCBI taxonomy): domain Eukaryota; kingdom Metazoa; phylum Chordata; class Aves; order Charadriiformes; family Rostratulidae; genus Nycticryphes; species Nycticryphes semicollaris. Next base: position 120,691 of record VXBJ01007278.1, read on the forward strand.
CAATGAGGAAAATGAGTTCATTTTATTCCATTCAGTGTTCTACTACTTAACAACGAAGAAACCAGAATGACAACTTTATGAGAACCCATAATGAAAGACACAACACTCCATGGAGAACAAGTACAACAAAAATGTAAGTAAATATTAGCATTCAAGAAAAACAGTTTACACACCGCTTTTTTCTTGATTTTAGCCGCCTTTTGCATCCTCTGAGGGGTAGCATAAAAAAAGAATGCAGACAGATGTGCACACCAAGAAAGAGAAGAGACAATGTGGGAGTCAGGGAAACCTTTGACTATGAATCCAGACTGTTAAAAATTTGGGGGCAGTGGGAGAAGGACATGCAGTTCTCAAGTATAATTGGATTTTTATGGCATTATCCATGTTGCCAGTTGATTACAAAAATCCTGGTACCAGAGTGTTGTCTGTTAACAGCTGCTCATAACATTTATCCTGCTAAATATACAGCAATCTAAAAGAACAGTACATGCACTATTTTAAAATCAAGGTTTTTCATCCATATTAATCATATGTCTACATGTAATCGTTGAACAAAATGTAACTGAAGCTCTCTTCCATGCCTATCTAAAGTAGCCAAGTATCCCTAAGATTAGGATTGCTATTAATACACGAAACAGTTTTTAGGGAGCTAATTGCAATCAACAATTACTTACTGCTTGAGACATCACAATATACTAAACAGAAGTTCAAAGGTTTGGAAACTTTGAAGAACCGGACATTTCTTGCCTTTTATTTGTTTCTAAATGGCAAATCAGTCATCAGTCATGACAGTCTCTTGTTAAGTAAATTAGTTTCCCAGACTGGCTTCCTTCAAAAACATGTACTTTTTACCAATTAAATATTTTATGGAGTAAGCACATAATTTATTAACATTTAAATCTACCTCTTTCTAACCATGTGTTTATTCAGATGACGTATTTACAACAGATACAAAAAATTGTAAAAGAAAAATCTTCTACTCGATTATTAACCCTAAAAGAGCTGTATGAAGCAGTTTATGCTGTATTTTTTATGCCAAAACTTTCACTATGAGTAACACCAAATCCAAGCATCTTGTCCTAAAAAAGTAATAATCCCATATACTGAGAGTATTCTTCATAATTTGTTGTAAGTTAAAGGAACTAAAGAGATAAGAGGAAAAGCACAGTCAAACAAATAATCCTGTGCTTTGCCATTAGAGTATTTCCTAATTGCAATCTGCAATTCCTCTTTAATACTTGAATTCTTTATACAGCTTCCAAACAATTTTTAATAGACTCTGGAATAATTTATCTTTAGTTCCTCAGTATGTATTTTCATAATAAGCACTGAAAGCTACTGGTATTTACAGTATACTCTATACTCACATGAGGGCACTTCAGAATAGGTTTGAAGCTGCAGATCCTGTGCTGATCAGCTCTCAAAGGACCAGAGAATATTCTACAAAGATAACAAATCCCTACCTTAACACGGCTCACTGCCTCTTGGGCCTGCATCATTCGTATGTTTTTGGAAGGGTTGCGCTCAGAGAGCAGCTGTGTAGAGCCCAGGTAATTGGCTGCAAAGATGATTCCATCAATAAGGTCTTCAGGTTCACAAGGTCCTGGAACTGACATGAGACATTTACAGTTACTGCCTTGCAAAAGTGAGATGAGAAATTGAATAAAGGACTTTGAGGCTCGAACAACCTTTTTAATACCTTCTCTAATATGAAACTGAAGAAATGCAGTGCAAAATAAACAATGTTTTTCCCTCCAGTTATTTCCCCCCAAAAATATTAACCAAACACACAGTATTTAAAACATTGTATAATGGTTTGAATGTGGAATTCTAGAGGAAAATGAGTGGCAATTTTTTGCTGCGCTGCACTAATAAACAAATTGGAAGTATTTGCAAGTTTCCAAAATGCTGAGAGGTTTCCTTGTGTTAGTGTTTATATGCATGACTGTTACAGTACATGAGCTAAACTTCTCCTTGAATACAGATTCGTGTGTCCACATTTTTTGGAAAATGTTCATAGAAATACACAGTCCCCAGCCATTATCTCTGGCAAAAACTGACGAACAATGGGCACAAAGGTATACTCTATTTCAGCAAAAGTCCACTATGAAATTTAACAGTTAAGAAAGTTCTGGAAACAAGAGAAGTAGGCATCTCGATCCTGTTTAGTCACGTGTATGGCCTGAATCCAGAGACTGACAGAAAAATACAGTTCTCAGGCTGGTACAGGTTGCATAGACTGAGAGCCTTTTCCTCTGATTGCATGGTCTGCCAGAAGGCAGTTGCAGAAACATGGAAAAAGTACGAAAAATTTCATGTTAAAAAGAAAAAAATAGTGGAACTTCAAAACATCTTGCTATTTTTTATACTTTAGCCTTCGTTCAACAAAATACTTTTATATACACTTAGAATTAATTAAATAGTGACTTCAGTGAGAATCTAACATTAACTTGTATTTTGCAAGTTGTTCCTTTCCAAGGATGAAAGAGAAGGGGCAGGGAGCAGAGAATAAAGGATAGTATCTTTATCATACTGGGACTATGCTCATCACCTTTTTTATTCAGCCATTAAACTTTACATCCAGCATGATTAGATCAAGAGTAGTCTGGCCAAAATCTCTTGACAGCGGATATTGTCCATACCATACCAGTTCTTTTATAAAAGAAATTTGCCTTGATCTGTATCAACTTGCCAAGCTGCTAATACGTTTTTTGAAGAACATCAATCTCATGTCTGAGGAGAAAAATGACACTGAAGGGAGATGCTGATTTAAAAAGCATTTTATTGCACAGTGAGATAGTTCAATTTATTTGTGATCAATTTAATGTGGAAGATTAAGATGTGGAGAAGGGAAAATATACAGCATATGTGCTGTGTGTGAAAATATGCTGATGAGATCTACTGAAGTAGTGGATTGTACATATATCTTTTAGTGAGCATTCTTATAGCTCACTTTTCCATTCCAATTCAGAAAAATTCTTCCAATAGAAAATAAACTTGATTAAAAGAAGTTACCTTCTTCTTCAAGCAATGCTGCTGTCACCTGTACTTTCATACAGACCTCACGTTTACCTAATGGAAATCTCAACCCTCAGCAAAAAAAACCCAGTCTTTGCAATTCAGAAATCAAAGCATATAAACACATATATCTATTTATACCAGTCCTGCACTCTTCAGAGACCCTATATTACCTAACAACGCTCACACCAAATGGAGCTATTTGCTTTGCTCAGAAACACTGTACTTTCAAGCTTCAAAAGGATAATTATATACCACAGGAGGACATCACATTGTTTTAGATCACATCCGTACAAACCCAGTAATGGTTTGGATCTTCATTATAAATCAGAATAGAATTCTGTGGAATTTAAAATTCTCAAAGTATTAGGAAGGAATAAAAAAATATGACAATCTCTACAAAAGATGTGAACGCCCTCAATGAAATCCCTGGGAAGCTACTAATTTAAAAACTCACTGAAGCTCTTCATGAAGGTGAAGTCTTTTCGTATCTCAAAAAACAATCCTTGTGCCTGCAGCACCAATTGACTGAATGAAATAAAAGAAAATGAACTTCCACAAGAACTCCATTTACTATATCTCATCTTGGTTCCTTTTTGCTTACATCTTTGCACCATTACCTTTTTCAGCAGATGGATAATGTATTCTATATGCTACCTCTTCTGATGATGTTATTCATATATCTTTTCAGGCCTAAAACTTAGTCTCATACAACCGTACTTCTTTCAGCTTGCAACAAAATAATATTGCATCAAATTGACATCTTGTTTGAAGAGTAGCAAAGAGAGAAATTAATTAAAGATGAGAATTTAATGTTAAGTTAGCAAAACTTCATTAGATATCTGCATCAACACACTCATTCAAAATTAAAGTGGCTTTAATTTGGTTTTCCTTCATTCACTTCAGGCTAAGTAAACCAGGCTAAATTGAATCGAGGTTGCTTTAAATCTGAAATATGCTTACCCACATAATGTTTGAATCAGTTTAACTAACCTCCTTTAGTAATTAATTTAGATTCATTTTCTTGAAATATTTTCTGTGTCTGAAGACACCTAAAATTGCAATTCTTTGTACAAATTCTAATGCAGTCATTGCCACTTCAAGCAAAGACCAAAATTCTAAGAGTCTAAAAAATTTGTCAACAAAAAGTTGTGTTGGTTATTTAAAACATATCCGTCCCTTAATCTACTTCTTTTCCATCCCAAAAACTCTGTCTGAACTCAGGAAAGCTTGTTCTCTCTTCAATTATTTTCAAGAATGTTGAATTTGGCCCATTTCTGGTTATATTGGTGCTTTGTACATCTTTGAGCAAGACATTTTTTGTCTTGATTGCCAAGTCATTGATAGGCTACGGCAAAGGCACTTTCCTTCCATTTTTACGTATGCACTGCTGGCACCCCCGAGCATCCCCACCACATCTTAGGGGTCTGTGAAATTAATGAGTGTTACAGAGGAAACAACAAATTCTTCTCATGTCTTTGCTCTTTGGTGACGGCAATGTTGGTTTTAACTGATTTGTCTGAAAAACTTCTTGAATATGGAATTAACCTAGGGTGCTAAACAGTTTTATGATCCAGATTTTATTTATTTGGATTCTTCAAAGATTGGTGGGTTTTGGTTGGATATGGTTTCATCATCTCTTCATAGCATTAGAAAGTGGGGTTTTTTTCTGAATTATTATACCAGCAACAAATTCTGCAGCATCACATAAAAAACAACAACATGTACAAACAGCTTACAGCAATAGCCAGTACATGGGAAAAAAGAACACAAAAAAAAAAAAAGTCATGTTGGAAAGAAAACATTTCCAATAGACGTTTCCCACCGTGAAGACAAGGTAAGCAATTGTCAGGTAAAACGTTCGAAGGATGAAATGCCATTGAAAATTAGCAGGGTCAAGTTGGGTTACCCAAGTGTGTTCTTCCCTTATTTCTGACTGCTTTAAATAATATAAAAATGCAGACTTGGCTGAGGTCCCAGCTCATCAGAGCACTTAAGCATCCTCTTGGGTGTAAGCATGTGTAAGGCCTACTGATGAGGAAGGGGAGAAGAAAGCAATAGATTTGAAATGTGAAGATTAGTTTGATATGAATAAAGATTGGAATTTTTTAGTGAGTATTGGTGCTTAAACATTAGATTGCTCTTTCTGCAAAATCTAACCATAAAAATCACCACCAATGCAAAAGAAACTTGGATTTCTACTGATTTACTTATGCAACAAGTATAAATATATTTCTAGACTAAGTAGACTAGGTCTAAACATTTTAAAATGTACTTATCTTTTTATTCACAAAATAAGAAAAAGAATACTTGTCCAATAATTTGGCACAGCTGAATTTAATAATCTATTAAGAAAACAAATTTATCTGAAATTGTGTGAAAGCTTGGGATTCAGGCAGTATTTAGAGACTGGGCTCAGAGCACAGAAGCACCTTCCGCTTCCTGCTGAGAACCACCAGACCCCACCAAGTCAATAAGACCTTGGAGGCACGTGGCCACTGCAGCAGGTTTTGCATAAGGAGCAAATGGACACAGGGCACATGTCACCTTGCACAACGGCTATCAACAAGTTCCACATTTTGCCTGATTTCTTTACTTCATCATGGTTCTTAATGGGCAAGAAAATGAGATTTATGGTGATAGGACAAATACAGAGAGCAAAAAAACCAGAACCCCAGAACATGGCACTAATTACCACTGCAAGCATCTACTTGTACTACTGCTGAAACAATTCCAATAGCAAAAAGACACATTTCTAGTATTTTTTGTGCCTGTTACCTAATTTGTTTTTATGTACATGGCATATGAAAAAGATTATGTATTAAGAGGGACATAGATATAACTACTCTAATTCTTGACTCGTGCTGAAAGTTAAGTGCCTGAGCAGTTGAATATGAATACAACCAGCATATAATCAGAATATGGTTGTGGTATCGCAGTCAAAGCCGAGGGCAGAACAGGGAGTGCCAGCTGGCAGAATCTTCTCTTATATGCAGTAGGGTCCTGTTCCTTTTGGGACTACACATACAAATTAATAATAAAAACTCTGTTTTTCTTTGAATTTAGAGAGCAGTCATGTTAGCTATCATAAGCTCCTGGTGAGCTACATATTTATTTGTATTTGGCAATGCCATATAATACTTGCACTAGAAAAATCCTAATAGACAGCTTATCCAAACATAATGTTTGTTCCATCATAGTAAAAAAAAAAAAAAAAACAGAAAGAAAAATGATTGAACTAAAAAAAAAAAGTATTATGCTATCTAAAAGTATACTGACCCCTTTCCAACAGAGCATTCAGCTGATTGGTAAGGAAAGAAAAAGACACAACCTTTTTATCCCAATAAAATGTGCAGTTGTATCTGCAAACGCTGTGAGGGGTGAGTTTTCTATTCAGTTTTAAAGCTCTGCTCATGCTGGCCTCCCTTCAGAGCTGGCCACTAAACAACCAGGAGCTGCTTATTGCAGGATCGGTTTGCTCTCTCGTCTCTGCTGCCTTTGGGGAGTGCATTTAATTTAGCTCTATTTAGGGCCTGTTAGCCAGTACATGCCAAGTGCTACATGTGATTTCCTTCAGTTGTCAATCTGTGTAAAACGGCCAATCTTTGAACTTTCCATTTTCCCTTGCTCTTCAAAGAAATTACTAAAACCAGACGTTTAGATGAGTTGAGGAGATCAAGGAATAGAAGAAAAATGTGTTGGACTTTCTACTATTATTCTACATCACAGTAAGTTTTCCCTGAGCTGAGGCTGCCATTAGAAATCAAGTTTTTAACATTCATTTATGTTTTCCATTGTGGGGAAAAGTGTGTTCATGGTAGATCTAGGAGGTCAGCTACAGTCCTTAGATGTTTCCCACTGTCTTTTCTCACTTTACAGTATGGACATTTCCTTTGCAGGAAGAGCTGTATGCATTTTCCCCACAGTTCATCTGCCTGCTGTGAATCAGTGAATGATAACGTCTTTCAACATAATCCCATTTTATCTCTGTCCACCTTCTTGCATTAATAAATTGACTTACTTTTCTCCAAACAGAAAATACGTAATAGCAGTGCAAAGGAGATTGAAGAAATGCAGGAAAGCCTGGCTCTTCTAAACAGAGGATTGGATTACTATCTTCTTTTTGTCAGATCAGGAGAACCCTTCTGTTTGTGCCAGCAACTGAGATTCCTGGAGTGCAATAACAGGTATCACATCCAAGTGATACAGGGGCTGCTCTGAACAGTTAAATGACTCCTTCCTCTGCACATGGCCATGAAGAACAGGGTGCTCTTATATAATCATAAATCTCCACCCTGCTGGAACTCGTGGTTACCACTTTTTTACCTCTTTCCAGATTTGTATCTGTCTCCATTCTCACCTTAATCCTTCTGAAAGTGCTATCTGCTCCTCCTTTTTATCACCACCAGTATCCCAATGCCACAGCAGGGGGATGAAAATGTTAAATACTTCAATACACTATTCTTTTGGGTTTGACTGGCTTTTAGAATAGTAATCTTTAAAATATATTAAAGCACTTGCTTCAATTTTATATTGCTTTAACTATGGATGATGTAAGACTTACCATCAACAAAACTTGGAAATGAAGACACTTTCTTTGTCTGTTGAGAAACAAAAATATTTGTAGCTGTAACAAAATCATTTTCACAAACTGAAGTGAATTCATATTATATTTAAACAGCTGACCATGGTTTGAAAAAAAGTAATAAAATTTCTCTGTACAACTTCTGTATAGCTACTATTTAGCATGTTGAAAGACATTACATCACTGTAATTAACATAACCTAACTGTTACATAGTGCTGTTTAACCGAAATCTCAAAACATTTTAAGCTGATCCCACCACACAAAATGCCCAGGGGAGAATGGGGGAAGAATATGAAAATAACCTAGGAAGTCAGCTGTCAAATGTGCAATACAAACCAGCAATTCCCAACCAATAGTTTGTTGACTATTTGCCTATTAATGATATCCCAAATTTCCAATTAAAAACATTTAACAATATTTTACAAAGCAATTGAATGAAAAGAACTTTCCCTGATTGCACAGTACACAGCATTGTGCTTAAACTCAGCAGAGGTCACAACAGTGCTCTTTTATGCTACTGTCTCCATTCTCAATAACCAGATACAGTCCTTCCCTTTGCTCTTTTGCCAGCCTCCTCAGGCTTTCCTGTTTCCAGGAACGAGGCCGATTTCTCCATTATGGCTTTAGAAATGTGCCTCTTCATTAATGCAACAGGCTGTGGGCTAAATATGTTACATGTTTTTGAGATAACAGGCTTCTGCTTTTAAGTCTGAATTTAATTTCATTGTGTCTAGCCTCAAGCATAACCTCATTCTGCATTCTTCGATGGCTTCTTTGCTCCAGTATTCAGTGACAAGAGCAGGTCTGTCTCTCACTGTGTCTTTTTCACAGCTGACTGAGCCAGGACGCATCTTACCACAGAGGCCACTCAAAAAGATGTGACTCATTTGAGCCCTCAGCACTGAATGACGTGGTTCATATGAGGGGTTATTTAAAGAGAATTATTCCTGTGGGAATTAAGCAGTCCTTTGGTTTCAAAGACTGACACTGGAGGTGGGGAAGAAAAAAAGCAGAAGCCAATTTCTTTTTGATGCTACTCTTGCTCTCCAGTAATCTAAAAGGAGAATTTCTGAAGTGTTCTCCCTATTCTGTATGTCATCAGAAAATATGGCGTGGTACAGTTACATGGCGTGTGCAGTTACAAAAAATGAATGTGGCAGCAACAAATTCACGGGTACAGTTCAAAGACTCCCCAGAATATGCAGGCACTATTGTCACTTCAGGAAAAGAAACACGGCCCGGGTGCGTATGTGCGAGAGGGAGAGAGCTGACAATTGGGTGCTGCTCTCCCTCTTGGAAGCCTGACCACAGGAAGATGGGCAGCAGAACAGCCCAGGCACTTACCTCGGGGGTGTTATTGTTGTCAACTGGTCCATTGAGGTCTGACCGCTGTTGTTTCCTTGGCTGCTCTAAACCATTGCACATCTGTAAGGAAAAAGAGAAAGGATTCAAAATCCTTTTGTGTTCTGAAAAGCTTGAAAACAAAGCAGAGATTTCAGTGGAAGCCCACAGTGCAAAGACAGAAAATTTTCACCAGATTAAATTACATTCAGAAAAAAATTAAGAAAGATTCATAAAACATTAACATACATGAAATATAATGTGACATAGTAGTTGGAATTTCCTACTGTAATTTGTAATTTAGCAAATGTGATACATATAATAATATTGAGCTGTTTAATTATAATAAAAAACCTACTTTGATGTAAATAATAAGACATTTCAATTATCATTAAGTAACAGTTACACTACTGATTTAAATTTATACTGAATTCTTTTATTTTAATGCAAATTTTTCACATGAAATTAAGCCAAATGCTGACATGATCAAACTGTTCAGAAACCAAAGCCAGAATTTTTAGATGTGTTTATTCTCACTACTGGACAAAATCAAAATAGTCCTAACAGCCACCTCTAATCTGAAAAACAGAATCCTTGCACTGAATATAGGATTCTTTGTTCATGGGAGATACCTCAGGGCATCTCCTTCCTTCTGGGCCAAGAAAATCTACAGGGTGCTGGCAGCACAGCTTCAGGCTTCTGAATAAACGTAAAAGGGAAAATACAAAACTTTACACAAGGAAAAGACATATAAATATGGAACATTACAAATTATGGAACACTCTTTTTTCTACTAATTTCCAATATTCTCAGAGACAGAATTTCTTCTCCAGACGTGACACAAGCCACAGACCACCAGCACCCAGCACAAGCACCTCCCATGTCCCATATGTACCAAGGAAGTGAAGTTTTTGAGTTCCAGTGTGAGAAACATGGAAAACCAAGGTGACTTCTGGAACAAATGTTTATGTTTCAGGATATTTCCCTTTCCTTCTTTCTCAGTTTCCCCATTATGTACTGAAAAGAGTCCCTAAATGCCACCGTCATTGTAAGGCTTCACAAATAAGAACTTGTATCAACAATTGTGCAAATGAGAAACACTGGCCAGTACGATTTCAAATGGTCAGCCTGAATGTTATATGTGAACGTAGGTCCTTGTCTTCTGACTTTCAAATGCAATATGTAGCTGTAATCAAAGAAAGTCTGCATGCTCATCTCTAGGAAAATTATTCCCTATGAGTAATATTTAGTCAGCTGAAGGAAATGCACTAACGAAGTAGGCGCATTAGAGCTATTAGCTCAGTAATGCTAATTCTCAGGTAAGACAACATACACAAAGCACCAATCCACTCAAACAGTCAGTGGGATTTTAAGAAAGAAAAGACAATCTGAGATAGACCCAAAGCGACTTGGGGACCCCACTGACTAGTGCCCTGTCTACGTGGCTGTAGAAGCTTCCCATATCCCTGCTTATGGATGCTATTCTGTTTGAGACAAGACAAATCTGATTATATTCCATGGCTAAACAAATATGGAGCAATATGTGTTGATGTGCAGTGAAATATGTTAATGAGATAAATATCTAGAGGGCTTTAATAAAGCACAGATAATAATCATAGATTATTCCCTAAAATAGTAGGATTAGATCAAGTATGCTTTAAGCAGGGAAAATGACATGGCCACAGTGAAGAGATATTAAACTGTAAGCAGTGACAGTAAATATATTAACTTCAGTATGTACAGCAGAATGTTAATACTTCTAAAGCTGTGTCAGTTCTGATTACTATACTCTTAACTGAACTGAAAATGCACCTGCATATAAAGCAAGAATGGATTTACTGGTTTAGTAAGCATAGACTGGGTGCTGTAAACGTCACTGAAACACGTCTCTGTCACAAATCTGACGTGTCGATGGACTTATTCAGCCCTGGGGATCATAATACCAATCATGCTCTTTGCTAACAATTGCATATACAACTCCATATAGTCTTAACACAAAATATGACCAAAGACTTGGATGACATTTTGTTTTCTATTTAAACATAGCTGAAATTGACTGGAGTATCTATTTTCAGGATTTTAGGAATACAAACAAGTCTTGTGTGTTTATTGTTTCCTAGTGACATATGCAGTATACATGTGTCACATATGTAGTATATACGTTGCTATTGTGTGCTGGCTGGGTTCCAAAGAGAAGTCTGTGCACCATACATGATGTGTTGGGATCAGTCGCATCAGCTCTACAAGAAACATAGTAAATGCTTTTTACTTACTATTTGGTGTCTGTACATTGAGGCCAATTCCCTTCCCCGCCCCCAGTGTTTCGCCTAGCTGTTTAGGAACCTCAGTTTAATTATGCAGAATCTCAGGTACAAAGAATTCTTTCATTTCTTTTAGGCACATCTCTGCACACAACTGTGTTCTGCCTCTGGCTCATCTAACAGGTTTTTACACCCGTTGTGATGGGGAGGGTGTCACTGTGAGCACTTCCTCCAAACAAAGCTGAGTGTAACAGCACATTCTTGAGATCTTTTCAGCTTTGGATTGCAGCCCACCTTGTGGCCCTGCAGCAGCAGCAGCATGAAATACCAAGCAGTCAGTAAGGACAGCTGTGCCCCTCTGAGGCTTTCTGTGCCCACACCTGCCTGCAAAAATGTGAGCTGTTACAATGACAAGGGTTGAGATCTTCATGCTAAAGGAATGTTTGCTAACATGGTGTCCCAGCAGGAAAGGGCAGAAAGAAGTACAGGGAGAAGGACTTCCCTTTCTTTCCTCAAGACTTGCCGTGTCAAAGGAGAGAGCTCTGTGGCGTAGGCAGGGCTGCATCTCCCGCACACAGTTACAAATCACGTTGTACATATGGAAGGAGATGCTTCTAGACAAAGGCTGAATGGACTGGTTTGGAGCTTCTTTACAAAAACATTTTTAGAAAACATAAATTCTGGAATTCAGTGTGGACTGGAAATTGGTTTGTGCTCCCAGGTGATCTGACCTGGGTTAAATAAATTATACCCAGTACTTGCTTTCTTCATGATTCTTACAGAGTTTCTAATTTATATTGTTGTTTTAAGTGTTACAATAGCCAGAAAAAGCACATTTGAGGGAAACACTCATAAGGTATCATAAACACTTTATACCCTGACTTGCAGTATAGAATAGGACCTAAAGCTAAACTGGAAATCTGGATTTGACTGCACACTAACACAGAGGTACAGCTACATTAGAAGTCTCTTATTGTAGATTAAGATTCTGCCAAGAGGACAGATTCTACAAAGAAAGATGTAAAAATATTAAAATATTAAAGGTGTAGTGTTATGAATACTTTTGTCTCTGAGCAAGTACCGAGGCAGTGTCCAGCACCACGTGAAGGAGCATGAGGCAGAGAAAATGCCATCATTAGGCTGAAAGGAAAATCAGACTCCAGTTATTTGAGGTCACTGAAGTGACCTCAAATTTCTTTCAGAAATAAGCTTGCAGCCCTACCCATATGGCTAATTGCCAGGCCTGGAGCCACCTGGGCCACCTTCCTCCCACCAATCTTGCCAGGCCCCCCCAGCCAATCAGGCCCCCTTTATAACAGCCCCTTCTTACCAGATAAAGCCCCTCTTAGGGGGGCTGGTAATGGCTGAGTTCTGCTATTCTTAACGCTCCAGGTTGTTTGCTCCAATGTAAGCTGATTAGCTTTTTGGTCAAAAGCTCATCTCAGTGATGTGGTTCTCCTCAAACCTGCCACCCATGATCTTGAATGTTGCTCAGCACCAATGAAGCACTTCCCTGCTGAAGAACATTCTGCTGGAAAACAGCAGATTAGTCCATTTCTGGCTTTATTCAGAGGAATAATTTATGTTAGAGAGGAATGGAAAAGTTATTTTTTTCAGAATGGCTAACCCTTCTGGTAAAGACTTGGTAAGCAAGCACTGAGTGTACCGCAAAGGTGTGATAAGGCTTTATTATGATATCTAAACATTTGAGTAATGAGGCTTATGATCCATACCTGCCAATCAATCTCTTCACTAGTGATATTGTTCAAGTATTATCAAAGAATGGTTTCAGAAACCAATGTACTGGCTTTGAAACTCATCTTGAAGACTACAAGCTTCTTGGAAAATAGATGTTTTGTGTTAGATTCCAACTGAAAGAGGTTCCTTAAGGTAGGCTCCAAGAAAAAAAAAAAACCTTATTGGAAAAAGATATTTTGTGGTAGGTTCCAACTGAAAGAGGCTCCTTGTGGTAGACTTCAGAGAAATGGCTGTGCTGAATGGTGCATTTTTATGTAGATGTAATTTGGAGTGCTTGCTGCTTTCTGCTTTAAACTTCCAAAAGAAGACTCTGTCACTAATGCATTGTTAGGTAAGAGGCATTGATTTTGCTGTCTCCTGGTGTCAGGAGTTTGCTACTAAAAAGCCATGACTCAGTCAATTAGCAGAGAGAAACTGGTTTTGTTTGAGAATGTTTGGCTTGTGTAGCACTTTTCAGTAAGTACTGAAATCTGCTAAGTTTGGGAAACGTCACTCAGTAATAACTATTTAATGTTGCTGTGCCACAGCTGCCTAGAATATGTGGGAGAAATCACCTAACTTCTAAAATACTCTTTATTTTCACGAATTCATGTTTTCCACAAATTCTATCAAATGCATCCCATAATACTGAGACTGAACTCCAGGAAGACATTCCTATGATACAGGTTTTCTAAAATGTGCATCACCTTAGCTGCTTCAGACTTCTACGGCTGAGATCTTTTAGGGACAAAAGACTCCTGGATCTGGGCTCTTTGCAGAAGAGCACTGTGTCCAGGCCAAGAGAAGGGACTAAACCTCAAATATTTTTTGTCAATACTGAACTCTACTGGTACAGGTAAACAAAACACAGTAGTAGCACTGATGCATGCAAAGCTGATGGAGAACACACTGAGACAAAAAAGATTTTGTAAAATTCTTTCATAATTTTTTTGTTGGTGATACTTTTTCTAAGAGCCCACATTGAAAAAGTACAAGGGCATAGCACGTAATAAAATTGTGAAATGAGACTAACGCTGCAGAAGCTTGTGGGGTTCCTACCAGGGGAGTTTCTATGAGCATATGAGGTTAAGCTCTCAAATATATACCAGTGATATGAAAGTGTGATTGAAAAATGAGAAGCAACAGGATTCCTGTGTCACAGGCAACATCGTTAAAATGTAGACTTCCCTCTAAGGTCCTTATTCTTAGTCAAATCAACAGCAAATCCCTGTTTCTTCAAAAAGGTATAGGTGAAGGTATAGGTACTGTTAAAAAAAAAAACTTTATCTTTTATTGTATGTAAATAGATCTGTTTGAATAGGGTAGGAGAGAATATGCATACTCAGGAGTCCGCAGTTTGGAATCTAAGGAGATGAGACATGAGCATTGACCTTTGTTCATCAGTGTTGAATCAGCCCTTTGTCCTTCAAGTGTTGAGTCCCATAGTCATCTTTAGTCCCCACTAATCATAAGTGCTCTCAGACCATGCCAATGTCAATGTTTCAGAAAAGTATGACTGTAGTTGGAATTAAAAGAGTAAGTTCTGCCACATATGAGCTTCCAAAAAAGAGCAATTATTTAATGATGAGTCCCATTAGTGCAAAAGACATCTTCCATTGGAATTATTTCAGCTGCTGTCCAGTGTTTTGCATTTTTTTTCTTGACTGCTTCTAGCATTCTGTAATTATGCTATCTAATGCACAGAGTTAGCATTAACTTAGTATTAGTAAAATAATAGGTAGCACCATCATTCTCTGCAGATGTCTTCTGGGTGCAATGGGAGAAACTGAAGTTCCAAGTGTTGTCAGGCAGCAGTAGGATGAGCCTGGGACAGCTCCGTATCACACTGCTTTGTGGGAAGGAAGCAGGACAGGACAGATTGCAATGAACTGATCTGAAACCTTTTTCTGGTTAATGCTTTTGTTACACCAGACCCTTGTTCCTAGTTTGTACAGTACAAACACTTATCTGCAACAGGAGACAATTCTCATTTTCCATCTAATTAACATATTAATTAGATGGAAAATGGACATGCTGGAGCGTGTCCAGAGGAGAGCCACCAAGCTGGTGAGGGGTCTGGAGAACAAGCCCTACGAGGAGAGGCTGAGGGAACTGGGCATGTTTAGTTTGGAGAAGAGGAGGCTGAGGGGAGACCTTATTGCCCTCTACAACTACCTGAAAGGAAACTGTAGAGAGGCAGGGATTGGCCTCTTCTCCCAAGGGAATAATGACAGGACCAGAGGAAATGGTATGAAGCTGCGGCAGGGGAGGTTTAGATTAGATATTAGGAAGAATTACTTTACTGAAAGAGTGGTCAGGCACTGGAACAGCCTGCCCAGGGAGGTGGTGGAGTCGACATCCCTGGAGGTATTTAAGAAACGTGTAGACGTGGCTCTTCAGGGCATGCTCTAGTGGCCAAGATTATTGGTTTGTGGTGGGGTGTTGTGCGTGGGGTTGTGGGTGTGGGGTTTAGTTGGTGGGTGGCTTTTTTGTTTGTTTTTGTGTGTGGGTTTTTTCGTTGTTTGTTGTTTTTGTGGTTTGGGGTTTTTTTGTTTGTTTGTTTTTAAAGTGGTTGGACTCGATGATCTCAAAGGTTCCTTCCAACCACTAAGATTCTGTGATTCTGTGATTCTATTCCTAGGTTGATTATTAGTGTGCCAAGCCAACAATATTCTAGCTAAACTTGAAGCTATGCAAATGTCATAGCATTCTAAAAAGAAAACAAAACTTTTTTGCACAGGAACACCACATCAATTTATAGTTTCTGGTTATACTTTATGCTAGTATCAGTTCTTTGAGTTGTTCAGTTCCTCTTCCTCCTTATGCCACACAGAGATATACCCAAGTCAGTTAATTCATGCTAATTTTAAAATAAGGGTGTGATAATTCAGGAGAATTACATCAGTAGGGTGTCTGACCATATTTGACTTCTATGCATGAAGAGCTGGAACATATAAAATGAAATTATAAGCAAGAAATAACATTTCTTCATGTGTCAGATATATTAACAATTGGCTTGGTCTGATGTGACTAAGATGTCAAATGGGAATGAGGGACACTCCAAGCTTGAGGAAGCTGTTAAATTTGACTTGTCATAAAATACCCAAAATTCTCAGTTTCAACTTCATAGAGGTAATACTTTACTTAAATAATGTAAGCATGGAAAACCTGCAAGAAATAAGTTGTGCTGAGCAGTGAGTTAAAGCAAATATGCACTCTAAATGTATTCTAGGTTTCCCTCAGGCTTGTCTAGTGCAAATCTTCTACAGTTCCCTAGAGGCACTTACAAATAATGGCTCATACAAGCAAGCTCTTATATCCCTGACGTTTTCAAGGGTGAGCATGTATATTTAAGAATAGAGACTGGCTCCCACTGAAAGTAAAATGGGATGATTACTTTGTTTTCAATTTGCTGTAGATAGTTGGGCTTACTTAGAAGTGACTACTGTTCCCTGGTGATAAATTGCTGAAAGCAAACCCAGGAACTGGAACCTTTCAAATTGT
The DNA here is from genome assembly GCA_013400055.1 of Nycticryphes semicollaris. Classification (NCBI taxonomy): domain Eukaryota; kingdom Metazoa; phylum Chordata; class Aves; order Charadriiformes; family Rostratulidae; genus Nycticryphes; species Nycticryphes semicollaris. Next base: position 137,138 of record VXBJ01007278.1, read on the forward strand.
TGGTGATTTAACATTTTGTATGCAAGATTATTGCCAGCATTTATCATGGCCTAAGAATGAATAATTACATATTTTTAAAGGTACATTAAAACATATTGTGTATCAGTTACTGTTAACTAACCTGAAATTTATGCAGCAGTATTACCACCTACAGGAGATGGGAAAGGAGGAGAGGAGCAGAAAGACTAAAAAAGCTCAGGACAATACGGGTATAAAACCACAAAATGCACACTCCTCCTTATTGTTTACAGAAACTGACAGACTTATACTGCCTTGGTTTAACTGAAAAGCATTGGAATCTACATTTACTTAAGGAATTGGGACAAAAAAAAATGTGTTTCAGATGCAACACATACCGTCATGCACATTATCTCTCTCACCACATTTTGTACTGTATGATGCACATCCACAATGACTGAAATCTTTTAGCAAGATGACAAAACCAAGGATCTTCCAAGCAAATTCTCTGCCAACAATAAGTTGGGTGTGCAAGTCTACTGACTTGGGTTTTTCTCTTTTCACTATGTAAGAACTTTAATTATTGTAATTAAAATAATGACTCCTCAGTTTCACAAATGAGACACAAGTTAATTTAGACAGGTTACTAATTGCATCCATCCCTTAGAACAACAAAATCATCTGTGTTTTATCTAAATTCTTTGCAGTCTAATACCTAGGTTGAAGGCCCAGCCACACCTCACACTAAGGACATTTAAGGACCTATTAAGTACAAAACTCCCTTTGGTGAGAATGGATACTGTACTTTTATTCTAATGCCCTCACAATGAGCTTGAAGATGAAAAGCAACCTGCAGAAGGTGAACAGAACACATCACGATAAGACCAGTCCTGTCATAATAAATACATTCAAGTAATGCTTGCCAAAGATTATTTAACTTGCTTTTTAATCTTTCTTTTTTATCCCTGGAAGCTTGGGGTGGGAGAGTGGAGAGTTTCCTCATGTCTTTATTTGTGAGCCTCTATTTCCGTAACAAATGCTGCTTCGGTGAAGATGTCCACACAAGCTTTGCCCTGTCTTCTTTCTTACAAATTAAACGCATGTCTTGTCACCTGGTTTATTTATCCCTTCATGCTGAACTGAATTGAAACCTGTACTGCTGTACCTCTCTTGTCCTTTCTCTATCCTTATTTGAAGGAATGAAATACTGAGTATTGTTTCATGCTCAATCCATTAGACAATAGATTGTGGTTTTTATGAAGAGTGATGGCAGAAACTGAATGGCTACATGCCAGCCAGCGGCCACCTATCACAGCAGCACTTCTTCCATTACTAAAAAAGATTAGGGCACTGGTTGAAGACTGACTGGAAGGGACAATTAAAGCTCAGACAGGCAACTTAGGAAATACTTAGGTATTAGTGCATTTTTTTTCTGGCACTCAACATTAGAACAAGAAGAGATTGCATTTAAATTAACATTTATACCATTCTTGTGATAAAACTACTTGTACCAAAAATGCTGTTAAGCAAATCTCCTATTTCTTCTTTCTTGCTAAGGTGAAGATATGCTCAGCTAGTACAAAGCCACAGCAATATACAGGCACTTCTTGCAGTTGTTTTTAACACATGCACTATCTAGCCTTGGCATACGTTCTATTAAAAGCACAGGAAGTTAAAAGTAATCGCCCACTAAGGCAATGGAATGGGAATCCTTAATGGAAAAAAAAAAAACCCTTCCAGTTTCAGTGTGGACCTCAGTTTTATTTAGTGTGTCACTAAACAAAAATACTGTAAGTAAACCAGTTTTAACCCATGCATCTGAAATACCTTATTCTACTTTTCTCTGTTATAAGTAAAACCTCTTTCCTAGCTTTCTATCTAAATTAACCACATTAGCACTTTATCTTAAACTTACAATGTGATTACGTAACTGTGAACGCAATATGGAGAAAAAAAAATAAAAATATTGCTTGTAATTCTGTTTGGAATAAATAACTAGGATAACATTTGCATAATGCCTCTGACAGTCTGGTTAAACACAGAACCTCATACCTGCTCTTGTGGCCACTTCTGCCTGTCCTCTGGAGTTCTTGACTTTGCTTTAAAACCTCTAGGCATATCTCCACTGTGCTTAGAGGCAGATGGGATATTCAGTGATTTTGGCCTCCCCTCGTGCCTGTTAGCACTGTGAACAGCTTCTCCCTTTGAACAAGGCTCTTTATAGTCCTGTGCCATATTTTCAGTCCCACTGTGCTCTGGACTCATTTCTGTTGTACTATTAATACTGCTCATGCTCATACTCATTTTGATTTCTGCTACAATCTGGTCAATGTCCTCTTCCTGGTCTTCCAGCTCTGCATCCTCTTTTCTAGCATGGTATGGTGATATTCCCTGTGAGTTTCCATTAGCCTCTGCTGGGTAATAGTCCGAATAGCCACCTTCACTTTGGCAATACTGTATGTTTTCTTCTTGGTCTTGAATGTCCAAAGATGACACTTCATCCTCCAAAATCTGAACACCATTATCTTGACCTTCCTGCCACTCTTGCCTATCTGTTACTTCATTTTCATCTTGGTGCTGAATTTTACCTTCAGCCCATTCTTCTACAGCTTCCTGACACTCATCTGTTTCAACATGGTGTTCCTCATGGGGAGCATACTCCTCCCCATTGCAGTCCATTCCTTCCAGGTAACTGTCATCCTCAGGACAGTATCTAATGTAGTATGTGATCCCCTCTTCCTCTTCTGGTAAGCCTTCATCATAGTCCTCCTCCTCAGAGGTGTTATTCACATAGTCAGAGCTGGAGTCACCATCTCCACTGTGATCATTGCACTCATGTTCCACAGGTGTAGGGCTACCTTGTCTGACAGTTGATAGTTCAGCCTCCTTTGCCACGTAATCTTCAATAGGAAGGTCACTTTCCTCATTTTCAGGCTCTCTGTTGCGAGATGAAGTAGGGCAGGCTCTCACTCTGTGATCCAGCATGCTGGCTGTGGTGCTCTGATGCTTCCTGTTCGCCATAGCCAACTCCTTACATGACAATCATTTCTAAGCAATTACTGCAGGGAAGATGGAAAAACACACAATCAGGAAAAGGTCATCGGTAGATATCAGTGATGTTAATAGGAAACAAACTGATAGATTTATTTGGTTAAAAGGATGTGTTTGTAGATGTTTAAACCAGCTTTACAGACAGCTAAATTCTAAAATGCTCATATTATGGAACCATGAAATCAAAGTAATAATTTGCACAATGAAAGGAACAGATAAAGAGAAGGTTCTACACTTATGCTAAATGTATTCTAGCGTAGGATCTCTTTGGTGAATTTGACGGAGAATTAATCCTGAACCTTGAAATTAGTTTTCAATTTCTTTTTTTTGCCAGTAAGGGGTCATGCTTTGATCGTTATGCAGTAAGCAGAAGCTCTTTCCAATTTTCAGCTTAGATGTTTCTTTCATGTGTACTGAAAGCATATATTTAGAATCTGACCTCTTCTGACCAAAAATAAAGGAAAATTCTATTAACTTGTCAGTCACATGGGGCACTAAAGGGTAATGCACTGCTGTTAAAAGTTATTAAAAAAAAATCACTCAGTGATTTATTAGCTCTTACTGGATGGATGCTATTAAGTATCTTCCATTGTTAAACCAAATATTGTTTGTAGAATAGACTATTTCAGTTGGAAGGGGTTTACAATCATCTAGTCCAACCGCATTGGTCAATTCGGGGCAGATCAAGGTAAAGCATGGTATTAAGGGTGTTGTCCAATGCCTCTTATGCACTGTCAGACTTCCTCTCTAGGAAGCTTGTTCCAGTGTCACCCACTCTCTTGGTAAAGAAATGCTTTCTAATGACCAGTATAAACCTCCCCTGGTGCAGCACTGAATCATTCCTATGCATCCTGTCCCTGAATCCCAGGGAGAAGATCTCAGTGAGCACCTCTCCACATTTCCACCTCATGAAGCCACAGAGAGCAATGAGGTTGTCCTTCACTCTCTTCTCCAAATAAGACAAGTCTAGAGTCCTCAGCTGCTGCTCACAGGACATTCCCACCAGCCCTTTCACAGCTTTGTTGCCCTCCTCTGGATGTGTTCAAGGACCCTCACATCCTGTTTAAATGGTGGAGCCCAGCACTGCACACAGTGCTCCAGATGAGGCTGCATCAATGCTGAATACAGCAGGATAATCCCCTCCCAGGTGGTTCTACTGTGTTCGATGCCCCCCAGGTCTTGGTGCCAGGGCATGCTGCTGACCAAAGTGAGTCAGATTTTCTGAAAGCATAGAGAAGTGAGAACTCTTTTTTTTTTTTTTTTTAAGCCAGAAAAAAAGTATCCTGGAAATGTGTCTATCGTATATTTTATGNGCATAATGGAGCTGTTTCACCCACATCTAAGAATCTTCACTTAGTATCCAGGCCCCAAAACTGCCTTAAGTGGCATCACTGCACACGACACTCTTCTACAAATGAATGCTCATGCTCGTCACTTACCTGCAAGAAAACTCACTGCCTGGTAGATGCTGTACAACAGAGCATGTCACAGGAGGCCACTTGCTCAAGCTCTGAGAGCCAAAAGCCTGTGGCTAGACAAGACAGGAACCTGGCAAGGGAGGGACAGCTGACGGGTAGAAATACAGCAGCTGTGGGGAAATGCCCAGGTGAGGGCAATGAGGGCTCTATGAAAATGGTTATCAGGTGGGCAGGACTCCTGGCAGCAGCTGCCCTTCCCTGCCTGCACAGCAAATGCACTAGGGGGGTCAGTGTGGAGGCAGAACTTCAAATAAATAGTGGCAGACTGGAAATTTCTTAGAGCATAAGTGATAAGAAACAGAGAAAGGAATTAACCTCAAGCATGTCTAGCACTGATATATTAGAAGGACATAAGAAGCTGGGTTTCAGTTAATTCAATCTGAAATTGTGACTGAAGACAGAGGTAGGTTCTAGGCCTTTTCTAAGTTGACTCGTGTGATGCAGCAAGGTGCTTCCTTGATGTTCTGATGGCTGCAGGTCCAAAGTCTTCTATTGTCTTGCCTACAGAGATATTAGTTTATTCTGTGTGGATGGGAATGAACTGAACCAAATGTATTCTGATTTTAAAAGAACAAAACCTAGATATTTTTTTTCTGAGAAATGCAATAGATACCACAGTTTTACAACATGTTCTGCTATTCAGTTTCCCTGCCCCAGCTCCATGTTGAGAGGAAAAGGAAATTAATCTGTGGAAATGCAGCATGTGTTTTCTATGTGGCAGTAAAAAAGAGTATGCATAGGGGAACCAACCTCTTCTGCTCCTCAAAACAGGACTGCTGCCTTACAGCTGGAATTGATTGTAATCAGTGCTCATTATTGCCTCATTAGCTTTCTCCCAAATTCCTTGCAGCTAATCCCAGACAGCTGCAGTGAGGTTTTATGGAACTTAACACTTCTACATCTTTTCACCTGTGTAGAAAGATACCTTCACTGCTTTCTTCCCATAGAGAGAGACCAATGAAATTCGCATTAAAAATGGGAAATGGCACACAATTGTAAACATGGTGATAAAGTGAAGTACCTGGTTTAATATTCCTGGTTGTGTTTAAAGAACTGCTTTACATATATACTTGATTCACAAAACGTAGAGCATTTTAGTGGGAACAAAACAAGCTCTCTGACAGTTTTTCATGTAATATGCACAGTGGTCCAAGGGGATTATGGGTTTGGGAGCTGTTACCCTCTTTTGGCAACAAATGTGTACTATTGCAGCCAGATGATCTTTTGAGCCCTGCTTTTGCAACCTATAGATGAACCTAAAATACGCTCTCTTTATTTGGCAAGGCATCTTTCCTGGGCTTACTCCTCCCAGGTTTCCTTCATCTACATCTCAGTCCCCTTTTTCCTGCACTTCAAGTATCTGTACCCTTTGTCAGTTTTGACAGAATTCCCATGCAAGTTTGGCTTTGCTGAATTTGTTCAATACTTCTAATTTTCCCCAGTACAATCTAGCTGTTATTAAATTGATTCTAAAAAGATATAACTCTCACCCTTTATAAGTCATCTTCAGATGTGAATGGAACATAAGCATTGCAACACAATTTATTGTGAGGCCCAATTATAGCACATATGGCCTACAGGCTTGCTCCTCTGCTGCTGAGCTGTGTTTTCAGTGCACTGCTGACTTCAGCTATATATGTTAGCCCTATACATTCATCATCAATACATGCTGTAAAAAACAAAACTTCACCCAACCCTTTCAATACAGACATACATTTAGAACCACTGTATTCATCAAGCTGAGTCAGTACAATTGTAACTGAGATAAGAGTATTTTTCAAAAGAACTGCATCAGAAAATTTGTGATTGCAGGACTTTACACTAATTATACCAGTCTCTTTTCCAATAAACAGATAAGTTAAAGCAGAAAAAAATTAGCCTCAATTTCTTCAAAACAATTTTAATATCAAACTAATAGTATTTCCCAGTAGGCTTTCATTACAGAAGACTTAATAGACTCCCATCTGTGAAGTCAGCCAAGATGAATTGTGGCTGATCTTAGGCTGGGAACTAGAATTTTTAATAAGCAGATAAAAGAACATGAGCCTGCCATGACTATGTCAGATTCTGCAGTCATTCCCCAAGGCCAAACTGCATTAACTCCGTGCTCATTTTTCAGTAGATCTGACTCTACAGACCATGAGAATTCATTATAAAGAGCTCCAGTAGCAGAGTGCAGGGTAACCTGAGAACACTTCTAAAAGCAGGTATAAATGGGATCCTTACTCTCACAGGAACCCTGATCCAGCTGTGTAACTGTGGCCATAGATGACTCGGGGGTGTGGTTTGAACCTATAAGTCTTGGAGATGGTAATTTCCTCTGCCTCCCCCCAAAATTCCTTTTTCTCTTTTTTTTTTTTNATCAACAAAGACACCTAAGAAATCTGGAGATTTGGTAGTAGAATACTTTCAAATAAGGAAACGTCTGGGTACAAAATTTATTAGTTTTTAGCAAGTTAGATCTGATGTTTCTACTCTTAAACTTGAGATTGGAAACTGGACTGAGATCTAGTGTTTGTGTACAGGACTGTGATTGAGTACCAGCAGCCCAAGCTGGCTGTTAAGTTGCTCTTGTGAACGCCACTTCTGCCTCCTACAGTGCATGCTACCGATGCTCTCTCAGAAAGCTTTCTACATGCTTTAGTGAAACTTGCTATGAATACAAGAAGCAGTTAGGTAAGCCAAACTAATGCAACCTTGCAGACATGTTACTCTTCAGCAGTGCTAAGGACACTATTTAAAAATATACATATAATCAGGAAAACTCTAAAAATTAGAGGACACTGAATTTATGGGGAGTGTATTTCTTTCTATGAGTTGTCATGCATAAACAATATATTTGATGAAGAATTTTTAAAACACTATGATGACTTTTTGCAGAACAGCCTGACTGAAAAACCATTTAGAAAATAACCTTCAATAAATGGATACCATATCTAAATAAACCTGCAGTGTTTTGTCACTGCTGTTGACAATTCAGGACATTTCCAGTTTCTGTTGGCTCTTGCTAAATTCCCCAAACAGTATTTTCTATTTCCTCTTCCTTCCAAGAGAATTTTCATCCCAACCCACAGCACGTCTCAAGTGAGCTCTTTTGCGATTTATTTAAAGATATTTCCACTCTCACGTATTTCACCTCTTCTAGATAGTGGTCTAAAAGTAAAAGAGTTGCAAACATAAAATGTGGATAGAATTAACAGCAATTTGCTATTTAGGTTTTCCATCGCTTTCCTTCATTTTAAAATAAAATCCAGCAAAGTTCAAATAAGAAAATACATTTTGAAGTACTGATGTTTGCAGCAAGCAGAAACCTCTTATGCTTTATAAATGTACTTTCTTTTGTCCTGTGAAATTCCATTCCAAAGTACCCAATTTCTTTCTCTTTTTCTATGAGTGCCTCCAGAAACTGCTGATGGTCTGTCAAAAATTCGTTTTACAAAATTAAGACTAGTTAATGTCTTTCAGTATTTTTTTCTTAGCTTCTGCCAAAACCCAGTTTCCCCTTTCCCTGCTGGGCAGATGTAAGGTTAAGGCTCCCTCATGTCCAAAGAAAGTCCTTTACACTCTCTGAACAGACAAGCCAGAAAACAACCGAGCATATCTTTTCAAGAGAAGAGATGGTCAATGTTTCCCTCGTGCCTCTGGCTCACACAATAAGCACCCCAAGTTTGGCAGCTCAACTGCAGGGGCTCAGTGGCAGTGCTGAGAGAATCTGGGGTTCATACTGCACTGACCGTCTGTCCAGTGGGACACAGATCCTTGGCTTCAGTAAGCACAAAAATAAAGTAGGCAGTTACAATTTAAAAACATCAACAAAAGTTATTTAAATTTGTTAATTGTAGCAGCAAGAAATTAAATTCCAGATTCATGATCTTCCTCTTAGCCTTAACGTCTCCCCCTCACACACTGTACATACATTTATAATTTTATGATTACACATTATTTCATATCACCTGCCTTCTACTTTGTTCAAAGCACGGCTGGGATAGTCCAAGAGGAAATTTGGTGCTATCTAGTGTTTCAGAGCTTCAATTTATCATCTAAATGTTATTTTAATATACTGAATCGAAACACAGAATTAGAAGATAGCAAGAGATTTGCATGGGAAGCACAGAGAAAGAATGATTTTGAAAGAACTGAGAGAAATGTGTGAGGGAAGTGAAAATGAGCAACATCTAAAAATAGATGGCATTAAAATACATGACTTGCTAGTCATCTCAAGAGTAACTGCTACCTCAGGCAAAAAAAATATTCTGTTATTATTCACTGGTTACTTAACTACATCCACGGTAAAGCTGGGTTAATCACAATGGCAATCGGTGAACAGGCAACCCACATAGATATAAGTAGTAAATTTATAACTGCATCTCCTTCAGTCCCTGCTCCCACTAGCAAAAAGACTAGAAATCCTTCTAGAAAAGTTATGGGGCTATTCTCATCTTAAAATAATTTGGAAAGATGAGTTAGTTCATCAAAGAAAAGGGTATTTTTCCATTTTTGAGGAATACCAAGATAGTAATGTCCCAACTAGTCAGGAAGAATATTGGCCCCCAACACTAAATTATATTTCTAATAAGATCTCAGCATAATAGTAATGAAATTCCTGTCATTCTTTGTGATCATATTCTTTTCTTCAAAAATCATGATCTTGCCATTTAAACATTACCATTTAATTACTTTGAGCATTTATATAACAATACACTTATCTGTTAACAATATCAGATAACTATAAGGTAGTGTTAGTTAATTAAACTTAATTAAATATACATAATATAAATGTTTGATTTGGCCACATTCAGTTCCACCAGAAATATGGAAAACATATATATTCCTGAGATTTGGGTATCTGAAATCAGTTTTGTCTTTACAGCTTTTGGAAAACTATGGCTATTTATAAACTAGCTCTTCATATGCAAAAAAACACAATGGTATTGTGGCAACACTTTGTGACTTTTATGAGCTTTTAGCTGTTGCATATACATTTCCATGCATACAAGAAAGCATATCAGACTTTGCACATGTGAATTACATGTTAATAAAATACAGCACTCTTACCAATACAACTGAATTCCACTCTGCTCTTTGAGGAATGTTGTGGTTTCACTGAGTAGCTACTGCTGCCTCTCATCCTGGCTCAATTTCAGTTAGAGACGCTACTTTACCGTGATTTTAATAATATACAATTTTAATCTGCTTTTAATTTCTTTGGTTTTATTGCCATCAACTTTCTTTTTTGAAATAAATGTCCTTTGAAAAGTCCATTTGCATCCCTTCATGCAAAAAAGGTGATGTCATATTAAAGAAAAGCATAATAGGAAAATAATGTGGGGCACTTTAGCATGTTATGATATGTTATTATGCTAAAATTGTGTTGTTTTGCCATTCATAAGGAACAAAAAGTCTTATACTTGACATATATTTACAAATACATGGTGTACAAGCAATTAATGGTTCAGAAGTTACTTGACTAGCATTTTATGCTTTTGTTACAGTTTACCAAGTAAAGATTCTTTGCATTTTTTGGGCATGATGCATCTGTTAAAAAATTTTAAGATGACAAAACTGCCAATACTTGCCACAGGCAATTAATTAATCATTGCAACATCACTTCATGTATGTGCTTCCCCACCCTTGTACAAAATGTCATAGCTTTCTTTTCACAAATACTAATTTCAGGTTCTAGGCAGAGGCAAATAAAGTATACTATCTGAATAATAATGTAGCCAGGAACAGAAGGACAGAATATGTAATGGTAAATGAAAACCCAGAGCTTTAGCAAAACATTTCAAAATGTACTCCTTGAGAACAATAAGCTAAACATACTCAACTTCACTCCAGCAGCATCTACTGATGAATGGTTAGACAGCTGGAGAGCTTGTTGGTTGGAGTACTGAGACTGTCAATTTACAATAGCTGTGGAGGCTGGCCATTGGAAAGGTCTCATTTATAAAAGAAAATGGAGATGTTTAACTTACTAGAAAGTCACAGTTTAACTAGCAGTTTAGCAGTTTGCATCCAACCATATACACGTAAATTTTACAGCTTCTTCATTCTCAGTGTATAATATCTCTTCAAAAAGACTGGGTTTATTATTATTGACCTTGAAGTCCTGGGAATGGTTTCATGGGCACTCAACATTATCATAGGAAAAAAATGAAATTATACATAAAAGGGTACAGGAAAGAATTTACAACATAATTTTAATGACTCAAACCTCAAAAAAAATTAGATTTATAGGCATTAACAACTGATATATTCCCCATAAGCAGTATTTACTAAGACATTACAACTGGGTATTGCTAGTAGTTTACAGATTTCAATATTATCTATTATTCCAACTGGCCATCTAGAAACAGGTAGCTCTAATTGTTAACCATGGTCCAAAAAATATAAAATTATTTATTATGTGGCCATTTATTCACCACATCTGGATGTTTAAGTTTGACCAAAAAAAGAGGAAGAGATACAGGGATTCCTGTTAGGCATTTAATGTATTCAGATTATTTTCCTGTGGAAATTATATTCCTGCATTCACATTATATTACCTGGTGGAAATACAGTCAAGAATAGATATTGCTGAATATTATTTGCAGTAAAACTACAGAAAGGTAGTCTGGAAATTGCATAAAGATCTTCCTAGTGATGAAATCTCTAAAATCTTAGTGAAAGCCATTAACACTCCCCTCATTTAATTAGCAGAAGAGGATTAGGTTGCATTTTTCTACTGTTAGAAGAACATTGTCTTTTTCAAACTTAAATACTTGCACTGCTGGCACATTTAGTAAATAAATAAATAAAGATCTTTTAAAAGTAAAAAAATAAGGTTAAAGATTGTGTTAATTCTTTTCAAAATAAAATAGTCTGCCTTTGTTAAGCAGAATTAGCAAATTGCAAGGTTAAAATACCAGACATTTTAAAAAATAAAGATTTAATAAGAATAATAGATAATGAAGATAATCAAAGGTTTTGTTAGCAGGGAATCATGTCACGGGATTTTGCATTTCCAACCTTTGAAAAAAAATATCTGTAGCTTGCAGCTGGTTGTGTTTCAGGGTCTGTTGTTTATGATCACCTCATTTGAAAAGCACATCTAGAAAGATTTTTCCTGCTGTCTCTAAGGCATAAATTCCACATCAGTAAAATCCTCTTCAATTCATAACAACTATTTAGAAGATAAATACTCTGTCAATCACTTTAGCAGATACTCAAGGTGGCTTGAAACCTTTACACCCACCCGCTTTTCTAGCAGATGTCAGCAGAAAACTTGTACATCTTAAGAAAATAAGAGCTTTCCTCCTAAATAAGTATTTTGAATGTGAAATTATTCAGAATGCTCTGAATAATGCTGTTCCAGCTCAGTAGGCCTACACCTAAGTAGTTATTGAAAACAAAGCACTAACCACAATGCTTTGAACTATTATTTGGTATTAGAATTGGCGACATGCAGTGACCTGACATACATGCTGCTGTGCTAGATGCTATGTGAGCACACGAAGGATGTGTTCTCTGAACTACGAAGTCTGCAACTTAAATGGATATTGACAAATTAATTATTGCTATCTTCTGTTGTCAGCTTTCTCTTCCCTATAGCTATGGAGACTAGGACATGCTGCATAAAGGGAAAACAAATGACACTCTGGCATTCGTACTTGAATTGATTTCCACTAAGTCACTGCAGGTCCAGTAGGGCAACCTCTAAGGCCAACTTATTAAATACCACACTCATTGCTTTCAAGAAGCAGCATGTGTACTGGACCGCAGTTAGTATGTCAGGCAGAACTATGGCTTGTATCTCTGCATATTGCACAGCTTACCTGAAAGGCTATTTCAGGTGGAGGGATTGGACTAGATGATCTTTCAAGGTCCCTTCCAATCCCTGATATTCTGTGAAAGTACATACGCAATCACTTAATTCTGAGAACGGGAGTAGTTCATCAGCATATAAGACTCATATCCTCATAGTATGGAGCTGTCCATCAGATTTCAGGAATGCACACTTACTATCCATTGAGGATAAGGCACCCGAAGTGTGTGAACCGGTCCTACTTTCTGGTTCCCAAAGTAGCACCAAAGCCACAAACGTCTTATTAAGTTACAAGTAATAAGCTGGAAAATACATAACTAAATACAACATCTAAAAATGCAGACCAGAATTAACCTTATAGGAGACAGAGTGTGGTCAGTGAACAAGACCTGGCTTGAAATGTCTCTTAGGTAAAACAGAATAAAATTGCATCTTCCTTCTATACAGGAATTCTCACTTATTTCTGAGATTCATTTAGAGTCTCTTCCAAAAATGAAGAATTTAGCAGCAATCCTGTCTCTTTCATTAAAAAAAAAATTATGTCCTAAGCAAAAAGCAATTAAAACAGTCCCAAACTCGTAGAAACAGGGAAACAGTTCTGGGGAAGTCTTATTAGCTGTTATTCTGTTCCTGCTCTTTCCTAAGCATCTCCTTTTGGCCACTCTGGCTGGTCAGATACAGGGCCTGATGAATTTTCCTCTAAACCAGCACAGCAAATTACCTAAGTCAAACTCTGCTGTTGAATAACTCTAAGATAGTCCCACCCTTTCAATTAAATTAAGGTGATATATGTGGAGGTATGTAGTAGTTCTAAATATTGAATTCTACTCACACAAATTCAGAAAATTTTACTAGTACTATTTAAAAACCCAATTATTTACATAATGTGAATTTTGATTGATATAAAATTGAGTTCATGTGCATCAATTTTCCAAACATTTAGGTAAAAATTTTCTCTTTTAGTCAACATTACAGAGAATGTCATCTCTTATCTGCAGAGATCCACAATTATATTAAAGAGGATTTTGTCCACAGAGGATAGTTAATTATCGCTCAAAATATTCATTAAAATTCAGAAATGCCAAATACAAAAGCCATCACTGCAGTTATTAGGACATATCAGACAAAGTCACTGCACAAAATCACCTCATGTATCAGGAGGTCAAATTATTTGAATGAAAATTAGTAATCAAAGCCAAAATTATTAACCTGAGGCACTTCCAAGCAAGGAAGGGTTCCACAAAATTCAGGTATCTCTAAAGGGAGATTTAATAGGTGTTTACAAATTCAAGCTGTTGAAAACAATCTTTCTGAAATTCAAAAGTTTTTTTTTTTTTTTATAAACAGGAAAGAATAGTGTGCTTTCTACAACATTAGTATCTTATGAGAAACACATTGAACTCAGTCTTGCACTTCAGTTGCAGAGTAATATGGAATTTGGTTACCAGGTATTAAGGCCCTACAGAAGTTAATGTCAGCTACAGCAATTCTTTGTTATTGCTCAGTAAAACAACATAGAAGAGACCTTAATACTGATTTGGGATTTCATGTCCTTTTTCATAAGCAGCGCTTCTTTAACATGCCTTCTCTCCAAGAAACATTCAACCAAGGAAAAATAAAATGCTTCTCAGGGAGAATTCCCACAACTACTACCATAGTTATATGTAAACTGGCTTTTCCTTCTGAATGATGACTGACTACGTAACCAGAAAATAAGCAGGCCTAATGTTTTATTAAGAACACACAAGCTTTTCAAGAGTTTCATAGCAGTGCCATTCACTAGTTTACAGACACCCAATTTCCTGTCTGCATTAATCTCATCAGTATGTAGGAGTACTTCGAAACCTTTGAAGACAGTTTATGGAGAAAAGCTAAAGACTGTATGGTCATTGTATAGCAAGCTAATTTTATACCTTAAAACAATTATCTCCATGTATGAAAACCGCTGTCTAAAAAAAGAAAAAAGATTTATTTCAAGTGATTGTATGAAATCTATATTGTGGGTGTCTAGAACATTTCAGCCTCCAGGCTGCTGCGCCAAGAGCCTTTCAAAAGCACTGTAATTCCATTCTATCAATAGCTGACATGTGAACCTAAACAATCTCAGTGCAATTCCTTTTGCATACTCGCATTTTCTTCTCTGAATTAATGACTTTGAAAATGGGAATATGTTTCTTCCACATTGTAAAGATAAAATATAAATGTAACACTCTCACATATATTTTATTCTTTTACTAGCATCTTTACTAGCATACTTCTCCCATCCTTCATTGCATTCCTGTCATTGTTGAATTAATTATCAAGCTGTACAAGTGGGGGTCTCATTGCAAAATAACTGAACTCTGTGAGTGTTGAGATTATGAATACTGTACTGTAGCTTTCTTGCCTAAAAGTAGCGTGTTGTTAATGTGTTACGGACTAGATGTTTTTAAATTTCAGATTTCTACATCTTATTCTATCAGACATCTTCCTTTTCTGTACTTTGGCTTCTCATAATTTCAACTGTTGTCCTGCTAAAGTTATATTTCTGTCTCAAAATATAATTCTCCAAAATAAGGATTATCTTTCTCTCTTTTCACATGATTAAGCTGTGCATGCTGTTCAAAACAGGCCTCAAGCCAAAAATTTAACATTTGGTAACACAAAGATAATGAGATTCGTTAGCTTAAAGCAAATCATAGCTGTTGCACATCTTGACTATCTTGTGCCTGGATGCTTAGCTTAGGGATCAAAACCATTCATCTATAATAGATCTATGAATTTATAGAATGTTGTTCCAATGGATAAAATTTACCCCTGACTCACTCAGAAAATGTGTTTATTAATTCATGTATGTTAAGTGGCAAAGCAGCAAATGGGTTCAGGGTATACTGTCTGTTGATGAGAGATATGAATGCCTGAAAAAAATGTTATAACTCAGCTTTCACAAAACAGCTGTCTTTATTTTTTTGGTAATGTTATTTAGAAGGATCATGGTTTAAAAAAAAAAATAAAAATTCCCTATGGCTATTGCAACTACCAACCTGTAATATATTGTAACCAAAAAGGATTAGCAAAAATTATTTCTCCAGTGTGCTTAGTTTATCTTTGCAGCTTTGGGTCTTCTCAATTTCATTATTTCCAAAGCACATGCAATTTCTGCTTGGCCCTTCAACAGTTGCCAGGGAGAGACTATCACTGGGGAGGAAAAAAACCCCCAAACAGCTATATGTTCAAAACTACAACGTTGGCAGAGGGAAATAAGAATCAACTTGATTACTTCAGGCTGATTTTTTTAAATTAGCTATCAAGTTTCTTTACTTTTAATATTATCCAAATACCCTATTTTTTTCTCTATCTTCTTTCAGTGGTAATCTTACTCAGAATGTCAGTCCTGCTGAGGAAAGACTGGAACTTTACTAGCTAAATAAAACACATGGAAGCACTCTCACAGCATGTACTGATGAATGAAAATCACACATGCATCTAAAAAAAAAGTAACTAAAAAGAAATTAGAAATAAAAATAAAATCAGAAATATTTATTTGATTCAACTGAAATTCCAGTTTCATATTTTATCCACAGAAGCAAATATCCATGTACTTGAATTTATAAAATATCCATGAACACACACTACTACTGTGACGCTCTTTGAATCACCACTGAAAAGGCTGGTGAGAAAAATGCACTTCCAATTTAACTTTGTTTCTCAGTTCTGCATTACCTAAATCCTACTTGTCCCATTTTAATAGCCACAGTCTCTGCATGAGTGCACCCCTATGATATGCTAAACTGGAGACACTCAGGATACGTCTTTAAGAGCAGCTCAAGCATAAGCATTCTGGTGTGGCAGCTCCCACCCACAGCGCAGGGTTTGTGAGCTGTGCTACATCTGTACCTCTTTGCTTAGGTTATCTGTGATACAGTCAGAAAACTGACAGGAATTAATGTGCATGTGTAGCGAAGAGATTGTTGTTTACATACAATGTTTTAATTCGTGCCTCATTAGCCTAAATTGAAAGAACAACACAGAATACTGTGTGAGAATCAGATATCTTGCACAATTCTCCTATGAAGCTGATCATTCAACGTATTACAAATTAAATAAGGTCCATCACATTCCAGTACATTTCCTAAACCCTTTCACTATTTTTTTTTCTGAACAAAAGGGCAAATTTCTCATCTGCCTTGCAAACTACAGTAAGAAATAACACTAAAATAATCAATAATTTAAAAAATTTAAAAAAAAAAAGCCAAAACCTAGAAATCACAGTATTTCTTCTTCATTTGATCATTTTTTAAATAAGATTATTATTCAAGGCAATAAAAGGGAACAACTGAGAAGGCTCTGGGGAGAGCTTATAGCTTCTTCCAGTATCTAAAGGGGGGCTACAGGAGAGATGGGGAGGGACTCTTGATCAGGGAGTGGAGCAATAGGATGAGGAGTAACCATTTTAAACTGAACAAGATTTAGATATCAGCAACAAATTCTTTATTGTGTGGGTGGTGAGACACTGGAACAGGCTGCCCAGAGAAGCTGTGGATGCTCAGTCCCTGGAGGTGTTCAAGGTCAGGCTGGATGGGGCTTTGAGCAATGTGGTCTAGTGGGAGGTGTCCCTGCCCATCGCAAGGGGGCTGGAACTAGATGATCTTTTAGGTCCCTTCCAACCCAAACCATTCTATGAGTTATTTGTAATAAATTAATAGAGTGAGAATCTATACCCAGATTGTACACATTTTGAGGAGCAAGTAAGAGTTGGTCAGAGGGAGCAAACTAAACTTCATGAATAGACACCAAGGCCTAGCTATCAAATGGCCTAACGCATCTTGCAGGTGTAACCATCCCAAGAGCAAATGGAAGGAATTATATCTGATTCTTTTTCTCCATTTGCCAAATAATGGGGAAACCACAGAGCCTGGGGGCTTTTTTTTCTTGGCGAGGAGTGTGAGGATTGGGCAGGGAGAGTTAAATAAGCTCATTGTCAGGTAAACAATTGTGATACATCAATAGCAATACTGTTATCAGTGTTAAAATAATATAAAGCTACGTACATACGACAGTGCTTTGAAACAATATATATCTAAAATGTCAACTAAAAAAGAGGATCTATACTATGTCTGCAACATATGTATTTAAAAGGAGTCCTAATTATTTTGCTTCCAAACCCTCCCTGAATATTGACATACATTCTCAAAAGCGTTTCCAGCTTCTTAAATGCTGAGCAGAACGTACTATGACTCCGCATTAACTCACTTAAAGTATTTAGTTAGGACGTCCTTAATTTATTTTACTGATGCAAATACAAATGCTTTTAATTGAATGCTATCTGCATATAAATCAAAGGAAACAGGATTTTTCTTCATTTTTAATTAAAAAAGAAAAAAACAAACTGGTTTTATCTCTTGGTACCTTTCATTTGTACATGAAAATAGGAAGGGCCATTTTCATTAAGCTCATGCAGAACACATGCATAATGTCTTTAAAAGCTCTGGTTATTACTTATAGCTAATAAGTAGTTTAATTGAGTCTTACTGCTTGTGATGCCAGCTAGGAGATAGCACGGACAACTAGGAAAGGAGGCACTTTACCAATCAATGTTTGTTCTAAGAGAGATTAATTCTGACATTGTTCCTGGCCAGTTTTAACCAGCTATAGTCATGGTCCTCACTGTTGCACAGGTTGGCTGGCAGCCACAAGTATCTCTGGAGCAGCACTTTATTTTCTATTTTTTAAATTTTCATTATTTGCAAAGGCTACTTGAAAACAACACGTGCAAGAAGAAAAGAATAGGAGAAGCAAGTTCCTATTGTAGAAGGTAGGAGAAACAGCTTGTTTTGCTCTAGCTCAGGAATTTGCAGCTAGGGTGCTAATTAATACAAGCTACAGAAAAATGTAGGCTGGCAATCATGAACTTCCTAAATGAAAATCTTTGTAAAAAAAGAAAAATAAATAAATGAAAGCTGCTTCTTTATTCTATTTATTGCAGTCATCTAGAAAAGTTGCCTAGTCCTACTGAAGGAATATGCTCTTGAGGAGAAAAGGGAAAAATATTTTCTGCATTTATAGGCTGCCATGGTTTTACTTTAAATGTTACAGTCACGAGTGATGCTAAGCACACACTGAATGCTTTCTACTGTCTTTTCCACATCAAAAGAATTTTTTCATGCCGACACAGCAAAACTGACAACATGTTACTGTAATCAGCTCTGTCTCAGGCGAACACAAGCAACGCAAGCTTAGAATGACTGCAGAGATGCTTTAGTAACAGCCTGTCTTGCATAACCTAAAGAGCAGCAGACATACAGCATCTCCAGATAACCTTCTGTCTGGAAATTCCAGCTGTATCTCTCGGTGCTATGACAGAACACAGTATCACTGACTTCAGAAAATCAATATAAAAACACCAAGGAAAAAATCTGTCCTTACCAGTCATTTCAATGTAATGTAAGCATAAACTGTCTCCTTCTCCTAATAACATTTAATTTTTATCTTTGCTAACAATCTGCATCAAACACCTACAACATTATGAAGTGAGACAGGGAATAAAAGCACACAAGGTAAATTAGGTTATGTTTGAACAACAGTCAGTTTAATACTATGTGACTAGCGAATTGACCTGCTAACATAGCACACTGACAGCACACTTTTTTTTCCTGGTGACTGTTGTAATTAAAAGAGTCTATAAAAAAAGAATACTGTGTAATGTCTTGAAAAGAATTAAGGAGCTCCAGATTATTGAGGACAATGAAAAGTGGGAAATTAAAGACGCTCCAAGTGTGGTCCCATCTTAGAAGAGACTTTGTGTTAGAGCTGTACTGGATTTGGATATACTTAAATGGGGATTTTCTCCAAACCTGTGTATTACAGGTCTCATTAAAGCAGTTTCGTAATTGTGAGCGTAAATATGCAAGATACTTTAGAAAAGCTGATTCCTTTTCTCAATGTTCATATTGTTTTATCTCAACAACACAACATATTTCTATGTATACTCACATATATGAACACACACTCATACAGTCTCTATATCAAAATTTTGTTGGTTTAGGTCTTCGACTTGATCATGTGAGCCTTACAAATTCCTCAATTTTTCTTTCTTAAATAGCTGCTCCCCTTCAACTCCCCCAGTGAAGTTAATGTGTCCTTCTGCTATGAAGTGGGGCAGGAGAGCGACTATCTTAACACCACTTAAAGAGGCTGCTGTACTAGGCATCATATACACACACCCCAGCTAAACAGACAAGGGGAACAAAATGCAAGAAAGCAGAGAAAAATGCACTTGTCCCAAGTCTGCTCCATCTCCAGCAAGTCATTATATGACTTGGTTTCTTTATTTCTTCTGTCCTTCACAGAAGCCATACATATATATACTGACAACCAATTCAGGAGTCTAGATCTTAATCCATCACCAGCTTTATTCCTCCATTGCAAGTTAGAGGCCTCAATCTGATTGCTTTGGTTTTGCAAGGTATTTAAGTCCTTCATGTAAATTGATTTTTAATTTTCTTGTGTCTGTCTCTAAATTTTCCCTGAAATATTGAAATTCTATATAAATACAGAACAAATTTAATACATTATTAGAGATTTAAGAGAAAATATCTGGTAGATATTTCTGTAAGTTAACAGAAAATAAATCTTATTTAAGAAACTATGAAAACATTCAAAAATTTTGGTCACCCTGTGATGACAAAAAAAAATTCATAAAAGCATAATTTTTGTAAAATATCAATAACCTGAATAATTGTGCTTGATTTTAATTATGAAAACTATATGAAAAAATAGAAAAATGTATATAAAATATACAGTTTATTGGGGATTAATATGGAATATAAATATATTCCTCCAAGAAGCTATTATCAAAACAAAAGGCTTTCATTGTCCCACTTATTTTTCTTTTAAAATGCATTTTACAGTAAATAGCCTCCCACTGAAACAGTTATCAAGAAGTTCAATTTCAGATGTGAGCAGCTTGCTCTGAATTGCGTAGGCAGTATGAGAACACTGCAGAAGTGTTAGTGTAGAAGTAACATATAAGTGCATGAATAATGACTTCTTACTGATTTAACTGTGAAATATGTTCTTTTGGCATTCATAATTAGGGGCAGAGCAGATGGTGAAAGCTTAATATGTCCATTAAAATAAATTAAGCTGCCAATGTTTCTTTAGTCTATAAAACTTTGATTGGGTTGGCTATTTCAGGTTGCCATGTTTTGTTCTCCTTACAGCAGCTCCTGTGCAGATGCTGGAGAGTATTTTGTATTGCATTTGCAGCAGGAAAAAAAAACAAAAGGAAAGAGAAATTCTGTCCAAGACTAACAACACTTATAAATGGAAGAACTCTGATTTAATTTTCTTCTGCCTCCGTAACACTTTTTTTTCTTGACTAAAAGGAGGCCTGGTTGTATTCTCCTTACTCTTTCAGTGTGTCAAAACCTCAGAAACAACGCATGTTTCTTTTTTTCCTCCTTTAACTTATCAGCAAAAACAAAGGTCTGTTATATGTATTGCCGAATTGCAGCTCTGAAGTACAGCGTATAAATTTTGTGATTCACCCACGCATTAACTGTTTGTAGGAAGATATAATGGTAATGTTCGACATAGGTTTTTTGTCATGGAACAGAAGACAAGAAATGGCATTTTATTTCTAGCGTGCTTCCACAAGCAGGTAAGGGAAACAGCACAGCTAACCCGGTAGAGGGCAGCTAGAAGGCCAGCGCCATCACCAGGCTCACTGCTCCCCTGAGCAGTGGGGCCCAGGGGCAGCTAAGGTGCAGTGTCTCCTGTTCTGCTGCACCTGAACCAAATGAGGGAAGGAGAGTTGGTCAGAGGAAAGGATATTGCTATATTGATTTATTCTTGATTTCTAGAAGAACTTTTTTAGGGAAGAAATATGGACAGTCACAGATGGGACAAACTTTTTTAAACAGAGTAAAACTGTGAAAGTCACAAATCAGCATAGCTTCACCACAGGATTTTCATTAACACTGCTCTGAGGGTGCCTCCCATGTCATTGAAAAAAACCTGCAATTACAAGGTTTTTTTGTTTTGTGCAATATATACAGCAGGCATCTCTGAGATTTAGAGAACATGGGATACACTTCAAATGCATAAATTACGTTAGATGTGTCAACTGCCATTTCTACTTTTGAAAACCTTCCTTCAGTCTTTGCCATCTGTATCTCTTTTCCACTGCCTCAAGACCTGCTGCTCCTCTTACCTCCTTGCACGCCTGTGTTGTGCCTGATAAAGCATTCTGCTGTGTGAAGTGCAGATTAGTTCTTGCATTCACTAGTAGCCACCACTACTAACTACATTCGAAAATAACCTTTCTCAGGATAACCAACTAGGGAAAACCATTCTATATACATCACATTAATATCCTACTTCAACTATATGATTTATTTAAAAAAATAAACAATAACTTACTAAATTATAGTACATATTCAAAACAGAAATAGTGCAGCTAGATATGTATTTTAAAAGTGTAAAATAAACCCTCCTGAATAAAACCAAACAAAAAAAATCAAGTGTTGTTAATTTCCACAAACACTGTGCCAACAGAAGTGTAGGAAACAAGAACTGTGGTTGGAATAAAGTCCTCAAAAGCAGCTACTTGACTGCTATGGGCAACAAAGCTTTTCTGCACTAGAATCTCCATCCAAGAGGAGATAGTTCCATCACTACAGAATGATCCTAATACTTTGTTATTAGGAAAACAATAACTAATTAGAGACTGTCACATCTTTCAAAACTCTTTCCAAATCTCGTAGTTAAGACTAATTAAAATTTCCATTCAAAGCCACCCCTTCAGTAAGGGGACAATATGTTGACAGTGTGGCTTTTACTAGGAGGTTGCAAACTCAAACAGTAATGGGAAATGGCAAACAGGAAAATTAGAGCAGTTGAAGAGGAGATGTAGTCTATTTTGCAGTGCACAGCCACTGATTGTGAAGGTCTATGCATCTTCTTGAGATATTTCAGAGAATATTTGAGTGATTAAGAGCTCTGTCTCAGGCACCACGTTGAAAGGGGCTCAGTTTCCATTTCCACCCTAGCCTTCCTTTACAATCTTGAGCAAGTCTTGGCTCCTGTCCATTAATAACCTAATATACAGAGGTAGAGCTTCACTTTTCGAAAAAAAAGGGGCATGCACTTTTACACAGATGTATGTGAAATAGAACAGGAAGCTGAATCTTGATAAAGCTTTTACTATCTCTTTCATAGGTCCAATAATTTTCATACTACTGCTAAGTAGCAGAAAAAAAACAAGGCAAAAGTACCACAAATTGAACTTTTTTATAGAGGAAGAAGGAAAGTTGAGCAGTGGGAAGCCAGAACTGTGTTTGTACTATACATTATCCTAGAGTTATAAATGACTTTATTATCAAAGTATCCATCTAGGATTGCTCAGACGAAGACACTTATTCAAACTGTTACTTCAGTACAAGTTTCTGCACACTTATATTTGAATTCTAATCTTACGCTGAATACAGGAAGAAGCTCACACCTATAGATCAAAGCATTCCTGCTGTTTTAGCTTTGGTTTTAGGCTGCATTATTACACTTTGCAAACAAAATTTTGTCACTATTATATTTCACTGCAAAGACTGTATAATTCATATCAGTTTGGTATCCCCCAGCAGACTCTGCAGGTGGGGAACCATTACTTAACTAGGGAAAAACATGAGCTCACAAATCAAGCCAGTTAGTACAGGGAAATGTTAATCTCAGCATATTTCAAAAAGCAGCATTTAACCAGAATACCCCTCCCTTTCTCCATCAACTTTTTAACAAAACAGTAACTTTAACTATAGGGTCGGTATGTTTCAGACAGTACGTTTGTCCTAAAGCAGCAGGACATGTGCTTGAGGAGATGCATCACAGGCAGAAAATGAGACAAGCGAACATTCTCAGGTATCTCTTCGTATTTCTGCCTACGTAGGACCTGAATAATTCAGAATAGTTATAGATATGTATGATATGGTTTTCTGTATCTATTGACTTCAGAAAAAGTTAAATGTTAATAATAAGCCTATTAAGGTGAAACATTAAGTTCTCTCAAAAAACAAACCAAAAAACCAACCAAACCAAACCACTGAAACTTCGAAGTCAGTACAACTAGTAAATTAAAAACAAACAGGTACTTTGAAGGAAGTTCAGTTTTTGCTCCGATGTCTCAAGAAATAGCCAGTACATGTCTCCTTAATCTACTATTGATTTGTCTGGTGCAGGGAAATCAGCCTCAGAGAACACAACACCTTCTGAACTGTGGGCCTCTAAGAAGCCTCCAATATCTGAAAAGTGACATATTGACTTCAGAAATGTAATCATCCTATACTTTTCTATTACATTAACTTGTGTATTTTAAATAAATCAGCGAAAAAGAATGAATACCACCCTTGCAATGTCCGAAGGCTTGTAAGAAAGCTGCTAAACTTCGAAGACTTCTTTTAGAGAGCTTTCAGCTATGTGCAGGTACATGGCAGGGGATGGCCTCAAAATAAGGCACTTGATAAATTACAGAAAAAGGAAAATGAGAAAGGGCAAAAAAACTGGCAAAGCAGAAAGAAAATGCTTAAAAAGGATCAGCAGCTAGACAAAGAGTAGTGACAGATGCTGCTGAGAAAACCCACCCATGCAGCTGAGACAAGAATGTCACTATTAAAGAATATGCTGTTGAAACTAATGCTAGGAGGCCTAGAAGATTAATTTTAGTGTGTCAGGTGATCTCAGATTATAACAAAGTATTCTTCTGTACTCATCCTTAGGCTTGTGCTAGCAAAACTCACAAATTCAACCTGCGGAGTTAAGATCACTATAAATTGCCCTGAATTATCATTTATGTACTTTAGTATCTTTAGAAAATCTGCCTGTTAGCTGTTCAGCAGAGTAAAGCCATGACACACTGTGCATTTCCAAGATGAAAAATAAAACATCAATGCCATATTTCTAATCTCACTCTTGGATGTCAGTGCTGTGTTTGGGGCTGGCGGGCCCAAGCTGTTAAAATCCTAGCTACAAAGGGAAGGTCTCAGTGACTGTTCTGGTATACAGCACTGTTGCACGAGTCCTGCAGGCATAATTAAAGTGATAGAAAACTGTACTAAAATGCTGGAGTGCACATATCAGACCAACTCTGACACCAGCTAGAATGCTCTGCGCTCTTATCTCTGAATCAGGCCCTAGGGGTCCATCAACAGCATCAGCATTTATCCTTTGTCCTTAGACCATGCTCCTCTACTCTTAGGGTGCTGTGTGCAGACTCACAGTGGCTGTCCAGACATGTACAACCTGCAAGTTGATCTAGTTATGGGCCAGTTGTAAGTGCCTGTATCTTGTGTTTGCAGATTAATTAGAAGGAAATTGCCGTTTAGGCACAGCAGCATTATTATTTTGTATTGCAAGCTTTTCCAACAACTCTTATTTATACTATTGTTATGACTAATTGGTTAGCACAATCATAATAGAACTCCCCACCTACTGCTTACTGTTGCATATTTTCATTCTCAACAGGTTACCTTCTGATCTACCCCAGTTTCAGGAACTGGGTTTTTTCCACTGAACACAACACGAGGGTCTCCTCCATAGGCATGTTCAGGTTAGAGTATTTGGATCACAAGTATGGCTGTTGTTCTAGCTGTACCAAGCAGCCTTACTGCCTGCTCGTCTGTGTTTGCAAGGAGAGGAAATATTTAATAAACGTTATTTAAAAGTTTCCTAGGACAGAAAATTTTACCAGACTTCTAGAGTTGGGAAGAGATTGTTCACCTCTCAAGTGCATAGGCCTGAAATGACCGATGGCTACAGAAATTCCTATTTGTAGCTATAATAACAGAAACTGTTTCTTGAACTGACAAATTCTGCAATGCATACTTAGGAAGAGCTTCCACTTGTTGTGATGCTTCCTTCAAAAAGCTTTATGCAAACCTGCAGGAGTGGAAACTTCTCCATTCCGAGCCAGTTCTGGTCATACCAATTATTCTGGACTCTCTTTCAGCAGTGTCTCCTCTGTGAGAAAAACAACTCAAGTTGGTCATTATGTTGAATTACGCTAGTTTGTTAATCATCAGAATATATTAAGGAGGAAAATGTTCTCAATTTGCGTCTGGAAAAACTGAGTCATTGAAGTCTCTCCTTTCAGAAGCTGTTGGGAACTTTATTTTCTAGTGCCTAGTTTGACTCTGCTTTATTTTATTTCTTTAAAGCAGATTTTACGTACCCACACATTCCTAATTAAATTCAAGGGAACATACTTAGCTGAAAAGTAAGTCCAAACCACCTCAACAGACACTGATACCTATTATCCATAGAAAATGGCTACAAAAACATATTTACAGACTGTTACTAATATGTAGTCTGCTGCAGTCTTTCTTAAGTCTATTCAAAAGAATGAAAATAAAAAGCAACATGAACAGGAAAAGTGTAAAAATCACAGAATCACAGAATTGTCAGAGTTGGAAAGGACCTCTAGAGATCATCTAGTCCAACTTCCCTCTGCTAAAGCAGGATTGCAATGATGGTAAAAAATTAATGTAATTTTTAAACACCTATTTCTCCTGAATTGGAAGAATTCCATAAAATTAGTAATTTTTATTAGTGAAAATCTTGAATTATATACAATCTGCTTGGTAGCTCTTGCCTATTACAAGGTGAAACATACGTGAAATTTGAAGTATCCATAAGTAAAAATATTTCTGTATTAAGAACAGCTATTCCAATTATATTTTGACAATTCCTAGCCTCATGTGGCTCTCAATGGGCCTTTTGACTTCATGTAAGAGATGCATATCAAAAAAACTGGCATTTGCCAATTTTTAGGGAAGGTCACGGCTCATAGATGGTCATGCACACACACAATAAAACTTATTGCTTGTTCTCTCATTTAACCCACAATAGCCCAACAAACATGAGTCCATGACACAACCATTCAACATTCACAGAAAAGTCAAAACAAATAAGTTGCAGCAGATTCTGACTGGTAAGAAGGAACCAGCCTAATGAGAACCTCGTAGCACAGGCAGTGAGGCAGCTGGACACACTGCTCTTGGACTTGACAAACATACTCTCATGTACAGAAGGACCTGAGGAATCAAAGGGAATGGCAAGCAGGGGATTTGTTACAGGAGAAAATGTGTGGTTTAGGTTTTACGTTAAGCCAGGGTGGACAAGGGATAGTGTGTAAAAGGATATCAGCATGGTCCTTTTTTCACAGGGTTTGTAGAATTAGTAGACTTTATTTTTTCATGGGTCTGTTGTCTATGCATTTGCCTCTGGGCACCTCTATTGCTGTAGGCTTATCAAATCCTGCACCTGTAAGATTTTAAAGGGTTTAGAAGTATTCTACGGTCATTCTTCAACAGCATTTTCTCATTCTTCGACTGTGTTTTCACACCTCAGCTGAAATTCATCCAAACAGCTGAGCACAAAATGTACCCAAGAACAGCAAAACCCAAAGTACACAGTGATTTCCTTCAAATGTCTCATCAGCTTTACAGGAACTTTAAAATTAGAGAAAACTATAAACTAGCTATATGCTATTTGAAATTACAAAATATATAGAAAGTGGCCTTAAGCAATTTCTATTGCAATTTTTTTCCCCACAAGTGTAGCTTCATTGCAATATATGTTGGTAATGTGTATTGAATCATGCTTGGAGTTTTTATAGTAAGATGATCCTCTATAGTATTATTTCACAAATGGAAGAAATGCATATTCATCCATTGGTTCAGAGGCCCAAAATCCTCCCAGGAGTGCCACAAAAGGAATACAGTGTTCCAAGAGCTGCTTTCAGATCACTGGTTGAGCTGATGGATGTGAAAACTCACGTAGCTTGATAGTAAGCTATTGGCTACAGTTCTAAGGAATCAATAAATTATTTTAAGCTTAGTAGTAATTTATGCTCACAAAATGATTAAGAGTACCATCTGTTCAAGTACAGACAATACAAAATTCTTTTAATTTGGTGTTAAACGGCTCACTTTTGACATAGCTGTGTCACTGGTGAATATTCCTTATATTGAAATTATACAGAAGCAGAAATCTACCTCTAAACAAGGTAGTTGTCATGGCCTTGGAAATGTAATAAATAATTTTGGATTAATATGTGGNAATTTGAAGCCTTAAGGGGTGGGGGGGCAGGGAGGCGGAGTGTGAAGAGGCGAAATGAGAAAGAAGGAAAAATGTTAGTAACACCATTTGGGAGTTTTAGATACTTTCAGATTATATCATTTTTTTCTCCAGAAATGTTAAAACTTAGAATAAGTAAGGTGTCTCACACCAGGAAACGCAGGCACCCTCTATGCTCAACTTATTTCATTTCCATGTTTGTAATAAAAGCCTTGACTAACTTCTAAGGACTGAAGTTGTCATTCACCTCCCTAGGATCATACAGTCATTTTTCTAGTAATTTTAAATTGGTAAAGGCAATGGGTATGACATACACACAGAAGCTGAAAATTTGCAGTAGAATCCCGTTATTTTTAATAACTGTTTTATTTTATAGGTTATCTATGGTATTATCTAAAAAGAAGTAATCTGTGCCTTCTAGAGAAAGTGGGATCATTTCCTACACTCTATAAACATTTTAATTTGTATCTTTCTCCAGTAAGAATTACTGAGGTTTAAAATGCACGTTATCGCATTGGACAAAATAAATTATTCAAAAATTAAAACCGAGAAGAATGGCCTGAAGTCAACTTGGTAAAGAGAGCTATATCATACTTCTTTCTCTCATACTTCTCCAGAGAAGGATGGGAAATCTACACATTCCTCCTCCTTGTGCTGGCAGCTTCCCGTGTCAGAGGAAATTAATTGAGTCTACTATGTTTTACTATTCATGTGACAAGTACTAGACATAATAGTTGTAGTGGACAGTCAAACACAGAACAGTAGAATTTTCCATGTCCTAAGAAGTTCATGGTTCAGATACAAAGTAAAAGCCAGTAGACTCCAGCAAAGCAGAACATGAAACCTGTAATACTAGGTCAATCACAGTAAGCACCAGTATTAGCCCTTAAGTTGCCTCTCTGCCTTTTCTTTGTTTGGGGTGGGTAGATAGCACAGCAACACAAAATTGTCATAATTAATTTGCAGAATATAGATGTATCTTTTCCACTGTTTCAGAATATCTTATCCTACATGCAGCGGCCAGCATGGGAATAGGCCTAGCATGTTTACTAAAAAATTAAACAGAAGGGTGATGTAGTCCCATATATCTATCTAGTCGGCTGCTGAATGGTAAATAACAGAAAGGAAGAACTTTAAAGTTTTTCACTTGAACAACCAGATTTTGTTGTTGTTATTGTAATGGAAAAGGATGCAGTGTTGACAATAGATGGTGTGGTCACACCAAAGCTGTGAGAAAATTATCTTTGTAGTGGTACCCTAAGTGGATATAAGAAAATAGAAATTGCATCCACTGATGTCAGAGAAAACATTACAGGAATCAGACATGACTTAATTAGAACCTGTAAAAGAGGTTTACTTACATGGATATTATGCAGAAAGAACATTCTACGTTTGAGATGGCACATGAAAAGGGATACGCTATTTGCAGGCCAGAATGATAGGTTAAAAAGTGTGGCATAAAGGGTATAACGGCTTCTGGTTTAGGAGTGTGTTGCTGGGATGTTTCTGTCTTAGGAATATTGAGAGAACATCTAAAATTTTGAAGAGAAGACAACATCTGGAATAGAGGTGTAAGTATAAACTGTTGGTCTTAAGAGGGCAACTGAATTTGTGTTTGAGATTATTGAGACAAAGGGTATGGCGAGAAGTAAAATACAACAATGGGCAGAGCTGTACAGAGTGCCACGGGAAAAGAAACTCCTTGGGAAGGTATCTTAAAAAAATATGTAGGGCCACAGACACAGAAACAGCCATGAAAGACTGACAGGAAGAGGGCATAATTTGAAGAAAATCATGCTGGCTGCGTCAAAGACTGTTGAGAACAGATCAGTGGTTCTGATCTTTGATCACCATAATGAAAAGCTTCAGAACAGAGCGCAGTTCTACAGGAGTGTCACATGAAAACTCCAGTTTGGTTTGACAGCTCAGAGAAAGAGGGACAGAGCTTGGGGGGTGAGGGAGGGAGATTTCTATATCTTTATATTTTTATATATATTTTCTTCAGTATTTACAATGTGCCACTGCAAGTACTTGTGGTATCATCTATATTCTTCCACAAGGTATGTAACAGTATTTTTCCTATGCACAAAAGTATCAAAGGGGATTTAAAAAATCCACTTGATCAAATAAACAGGCTTGCATTAATTTTAAGGAGTTAGTGAGATCTGTATTTAATATTACTGCATTTCTTGGTAAAGTATCCATTTCTTGTGTCACAGTGATGTCTTACAAAGTTATATTTGGAACTGAAATAAGAAGAAAAATGACCTGTAGAAAGGTTTTTCACCCATTAGGTTAATTACAATGGAACTTCTATGTTACTGATTCTGTATTTTAGGGGCAAAACCCACAAATCAATTCAAACTTTTAATAGTAAAACCATGCATGAGCTCATATTTACTGAATTGAAATCCCGTGTGTTCATTCCAATACATGCATATTTAAATGTGTTAATATTAGGTAAAAGCATATAGTAAAATATGGCAGTTGGTATGGTGAAACCATATATATATGAGGCATAGAGAATGTATGTTATATGCTACTAAGTATCCTCATCACATCAATCACAACATAAATATGATACAAAAAAATAAACTGATAAAGTGTTTTAGCAGATGAAATTAAGTACTGTTATTTAAAATACTACTTTTAATCTAACTTTTCTATGCATAGTTCCCTTTTTGGTTAGCAGTTGAGTACTTTCCAAATTAAGACATAATTCTTAATATAATTTTTCTTTTTTTTTTTTTTTCCTAATTTTGAGGATTTAGACCAGACTCTAAAAATATTATCTCTGCGGAAGGCTATAAGAGACACTGCAGTTTCAGCAGAACACAGATGATGTTTCTGGAGAAGCTAGTCATGCAAATAAGTGTTTTTAAACAACAGAAATGAGAAATCTAAGTCTTCTAAAAATTTTAGAGGAAGTGGTTGCTTTTTAGACTCAAAACAATTTCTAGTGCTGCTTCTAAAACTGGAATTCATTTACAGTTAATATTCTATTTAATTATTTTGCTCTGAGATACGCACTTTTTATAACACTCAATAAATTATCTGTTCAGTTATTAAAAGTCTGTGAAAGAAAGTTACGGCTAATATGGCACGTTTCCTAGAAGCTGTACCCAAGATATTAATGCTTCTTACAGAAGTAATTTAAATAGGCCTCTGAGGTCAATCACATTTAATTGATCTTGCTCTAATAACTTTGTTCCATAGCATTCTAAACGCATTCTCTCCACTTACTGAGATGCATTTCTTGTACAACAGGATTATACAATCTGCCATTTATACTTCACTGTACATTATTGTATTACTACATTATTTTATTGTAACGTCCTTGAGATCTACAGTTAGACATCAGTTAATTTTCCCAAGTCCTTTGCACAGTAGGGCTCAAAAGTACTGCAAAACTTGGCTGTGATAGGATTCAAAACTTGGGATGAATGCCAAAGGTGGCAGCAAGCTGATGTACCACTGCACCAGACTGCAGCAATTTTCTGAGCCTTACCCACAGAACCATGTATGCAGTCAGAATGAGTAAGTAGCATTTCAGCACAAGCATTTACAGAAATACTGCCAGATTTCCTAGCGAGTCTGACCTGATGAACAACCCCCACAGATTTGAGTCAAATAAAGCTTTAGCAAGTATGTATTTTAAAGGTTGACTTCCTTTTCAGAACAAGAAGGGCTTGCACTGTACTCTACTGTGTTGGCAGAAAAGAACTGATCATCTTCATTGTGAGGCATAAGGTAAAGGAACCACCAAAACACAGGGCTAGTGCTCCTACAAACAAGGAAGCCAATAGAGCACAAATAGAGGCTACTATGCCAAGATGTTGCACAAAGGACATATTCTCCAAAAAGACTCAGAAGAACTCTGCCTAGTGAATAGTAAGGATAATCAGTATGTGGGATTTTTCTTAACAAAGAAAAAAAAAAAAATCTTTCTTCAGAGCTTTCTCCAGAAGTCCTGAGTAACCTAGAACTCACAGAACAAATACATAACTCAAGTTGATTAGAAGTAATAAATTATGGGTTTATTATTGTGAGTAATTTGGGGAGCAAAGGGCTTCAGGGAGAGATAATTTGTTGTTTAGTTATTCTATAGAAAGAGGAGACATTTTATTTCTAATCAGTTACTACATTGGATTTGACAGATGGATCAGGAAAAAAAAAGTATACTTTTAAGACTTTATGAATTACAGGATTTGTCCCTGGAATATTCTCATACCCCTCCCAAATAAAACATATTTAAATGTTTTCATAAGTCTTGCCTGTCTTAGGACAGCATGTGGACTTTACTCAAAAGAATTATCAAGAGAACTAAATAAAACTTCTCCTGGAGGAATTATGCTTGGTACTACATAAATTATGTTGATCATGTAAGGAGCTAGATTCCTTAAGCACTATCATGTTATCTTCAAGGGAATTATTTAATAATGTCTCCAATAAACAGAGATATGTACTTGTTCTTACAAAATAAACAGGCTCTACTCTACTTGCATTTAAGCAGAGGGAAATGCACATAAAGCAATGTGAAGACAGACTTTATCCCTCTGTCCATTTACAGAACTGTAAATGATGCTCCCTATATAGTCCAAAACTAGGTTATAAATTGCACATAAATTATTCTCCTTACAACACTTTGTATTTTTGGCAGTGGCTAAAAACTCCCTCAATATAATTCTGTATGAACCACAAAAATCATACGCTAATAAATTCCTTGTCCATGTACATATAAAATCTGAATTAATCCTTCAATAGGTTTAAGTAAAAATATATATTTGACAGTGACAATTAATTAATTTTTACTTGACATATGAGATCTGTTTTCTGTCACCTTAAATGCAAAAGATTTTCTTCCTATGGAAAGAGCCCAAGTCTTGTAATTATCACCTTAAAATTTTATTCAGTTCCTTTATATAAAACCAGACAGACTTCATTCAGTTACTCATATGTGGGACACGAATAGACTTCTTCCTGCGCATGCCAGCAATTTAACATCAGCTTGTTTCTTTGATTTCTGAAAAAACGGTTTGGAGAAAGTCCCAATACCAGACTGGCTTAATTTATATGCTAATATAGGATGATGCCATTGAAGTATTGCACTCCCAGTCCCACATGTTAAATAAAATAGAACATCAAAATTTTGATTGCTCAAAATTGAAGGAATCTTCCCCCCACCTTCAGCCCCCCAAAAAAATATTTTAGATAAGTGAGAATTATTATAATAGTTACGCATTTTGAAACAGTGCTGGTGTGATTAATTAACCAATATCTGTACAGTGCTGTGAAGAAGATGAACCTCTAGTCTTACCATCACCAAATGCTTTTATCCATTTTGTTAGCTACAGCATGGAGAACAAAATCAATAGACTGTACAGTATCAAAGCACTTAGGATTTCAGCAAATAAAGCATGTAAAATCTGAAAAGTAAAAAAAGGCCCCTACAAAAAAAGCTAAAAATATATGACACAATTCCTAGAAACAATTTGTCTTTACTCCACAATTGGCATATTTACTCCAGGGTGATGAGGACTAATTTTCTCTAAGGTATTATTAAAATTAGTGGACTTAATTTGAATTTACAGTGAATGAGTACATGGCTCATTCACAAAGTTCCCAGTCGTAGTTTCTTTTTCATTTCACTGCAGTTTTTTTTGAGACACATTTCAGCAGGGACTCAGTTACAAAAAAAATCTATTGCCAAGGAAAACGCACATACGAACAAAGGAAACAAAAATGAACTTATTCTGACTCTGACGGTGTCTACGAGATTACATACGGGTAATGATAATCTGTATTTTATCTATGTATATAGCAGTTTATGATTTGACTTGCATCCCTTCTAGGTAGTAAATTAATGTAAATTTTAACTGTACACAAAACCTGATCAATCTCTTAATTTCTGTCATTATTACACTTGGATATTTGCTACACTGCTGGAGAACACACTAGTAGAAAATTGCATTTCCTTGGTAAACTGCTATTTCCCAACATGTGAACAGTTTAGACAATTTCTGTAGTCTGTCAAGAATACCCTGCTTTTATAATAGCGTAACTATTATATTCTGTTAACTGGGAAGATTCTTAAAATTACCAACAGCATTTGAGGGAGTATGTATTCTGCCAGAATCTCTTTTCATACCTGAATATTTCTAATTTTGTAATCACAAAACTTTAATTTAAAAGTGACAGTTGGAACATTAAGCATACTTCAAACTCTTTAGGGATAACATTTAGCTAGCTAGTGACACTACAGTTTACAATCTGCTTTATTCTCCCTTTCTAAATGCCTTAGTATCTTTCTTACAAAATCACGGACTCTATTTCCCTGTAGTTAGCACACCAATCTGGTACAGAAAGTCAGGTCTGCACCTGAGACTTCATGATTCATTTTTCCTAGGGCAATTTGTACAATCTACCCCTTTATTGTCAGTTTTATAACAGTTAGAGCTGCTGAAAATCATACACACACAAAATAATACATAAAAGAACACTTAAAGTCAACATGTAATTAAATTTAAATGAAATTTTAAGAAAAATGAATTAATCTGCTTATTATTTTCCAGAAATCAATTCTTTCATAAATGATGCTGGGAGTATGGATTTGAAGTTTAGTTCAAGGGGAAGGGATGGATGTGAAACCACACAGAGGGACCTTAGAAATAAAGTGAAATAAGAAATAAACCCTCCTATTTATCATGCAGGTATCTGTAAGTAAAGGATGCTATGTATGTTATGCTGAAGAACAGATACTAAACTCAAATAAATGTAAAACGTCAAATAAATTTAATTCTCTTCTATCAGTTCTAAGTAGCTCTGAATAAATCATCAGTTGTTTTTAGCCTACTAGGATTATGATGAGATGTCTCTCAAAATCCCTCCCAAAATGTTCCTATTTGCCTCTAATCCATATTACTATAGTCACTGCAGATTTTAAACAGCTAGGCAGAGATAATTCAGTTTCATCAGTTCAACTTCAAGCCATAATTACAAGAGCTTTTTTATTATTACTTATTTTCATTTTCCAATTCTGTTCCGACTGCAGCCCAAAAACATCACAGTAAACTCTGAAGCGGCAGCCTGGGGAACAACCATTTCATATGTCTGCACAATAGGACTAGTGCACCTTATTAAAAATAAATGTTAGTGTTTCAGTAATGAAAAAGCCCAATCCTGCAAAACCTTAATTGTAGGAGTAGCATCAACTTTATTATACAAGCAGTAAAACTGAAGATTCTAAAATTGCTCAAGGGGCTGAGGATTAGCTACCTAACTAGGGCCTAAACTATCAAAACCAGTGTTTTCTATTCTTGAATTGTTAGTTGCCATCTTGAGAAAGATTTTCTTTGCATCCAAAATCACAATTATGGCAAGTAGTTGGAAGAAAATAAAACAGCTGCTGCTTTGCATAGAAAATCACTGTATGCCACCCATTACAGAAAATAAAAGAAACACTGGCAAAAATCCACTACAAACTACTCCTGTTTACATTCTATGCAGCATAAAAATAAGTGTTGATGTCTTATCGCTGTTGTGCAGGTCTGCAAATCTGCATCAGATTTGATTATACTGCATGACAAATGAGAATGCTCTTTCTGATTCTCAGCCATCTTGATAGACTAGAACTACACTCTTGCAAGACCGCAGCCTCAAGGCAGCGGATCTTGTTTGTTCAGGACAAGCCTGATCTACTTTGAGACTTTTTTTTTTCCTGTACTTTTTCACCTTTCATTTAAGCCTTTTCCTCAAAATTCTTTACCACTGCAATCCAGACACAATGCAGAGGAGCTAGCTGAATAACCCAGTACAGACACTTTGTAATATGACTGCTCTTTTTTACATCTGTATGGAGCACTGAGGTCTGTGTGAAGTTAAGGAAGCACCCTTAGAGCAACTGATTAGAGAGACATAAATGGAGCATATGTACAAAGCAGCACATCAGGAAGAAGGAAAACAGACAGCTCTGTATCTTTAAAACATGTTTGCAACAGATCAGTCAAAGAATTAATGTTTTTTGTGGAATTAGGAACCAAGGATGGCTAACATAAAAACTACAGGACACAAAAAGATAAATTCACTATTGAAAAACAGCAGAAGTTAAAGTACCAATGTGCAAACCAAATGAGAAGGGTATATTGCAAAACAGGAGCACAAACTGCAGGCACCTAACTCCTATCTTGCTATAAGATCAAAGTATATCTTGAAGAAATTCATAATGAGTAGTATTCATTCAAGGAAAATACAGTAAACAAAAGCTAGTCAGAAGAGTTGGGAGCCAAAGGTGGTAGCTCTTGTCCACTTTCAAACATTAAGCATAATCAAAATGTTCCCATTCCAAGGATATATGAGCTGTTTATTTAAGGTAAATGGACATGCAAAATCATGTGGAAGTTTCCACAGCCCTCCTCCTGTCTCTCTGAAAAGAATTGAAGGACTCTTCCCATTTAAATGTAAAGGTGTCTCTAGAATAATAGTACTAAATGCTGTAGCATTAGCTGGTCTGAATTCACTGATCAATTCAATAACTGACTGAACAATGACAAAAGAAAAGCCCAATTTGCAAAGAACTTTGTAAATCAGCGCCCACTATGGCATGCATTTAATCCCTTCTGAGATTACTTAGACAGGCCCAGAGCCTCTTCTTTTCTCAAGCACTGCTCACCTTCATAGGGTTTCTGTTTAGTACTCCTAAATCACTTATTCGTGATTTGATATGCTGTTTTTTATCACTATTCTTGATAGCGTTTCTCCATGGGTAGAAGACTCCAAGAATAGTCTTGACTAAAGATGGTGGCAGTGAAACTGGATTACCGGAGTGGGTGAAAAACTGTCAGATTTTTGGCCATGTTCTCTATTAGATCCACTGTGTCTGACAGATAGAGGTTTTTAGAATTAACTGCTGGCCCTGCTCATGGCTCATCCTGAAGCTAACAGCCAACCCTAATCAGTGTTGGCCTTAACACGACTGTATGTCTTTGCCACAGACATCAATTAAGGATGACATATTTCACATCAGGCTATATATGGCCCTGTGACACTGCACATGAATTCATTAGGAAGACTGAAAAGTCTAATATTTTTCTTTTCAAATTATGATTGCTTTAAAATATAAAATGTAAAAAGAGGTTTAATGCAGAGCAGCCACGTTTTCGCAAACATACCAGGGGATATACCTGGGACAGAGATGTTTGAAGCCCAGGTGAACAGGCTCAAGAGCCTCTCTTTTCCGTGCGCACACACAAATAGAAGAGATTTGTTTGTCCATTTTTTGCCTATATATGCTTAAGAGGCCATATTCTTAGGTTTATCTACATTTTGTTTCATAACTACGTATCAGGTGATTATTGAAGTTCATGAATGTTTCCTTATGGTATTTCTCTAAAGATTTTTCCCAGGTGGCAAGACCTAATTGTTCTTAAGATGATCATTGGACACAATTACTTCAGTCTATCACTGACAGCAATCATGGTATCATTTCAGACACACTTGCTGGCTGCTGTTACTGGGCTCGATTTCCTCTTCTTTCTAGTGAAGAATATAAGTTTGTTTTATTTTAAATCAGAGAGGAGGAAACAGTATAATAAGATATGACAGGGTATAGCAAAAGTCAACTTTTGAGAATTCTTTTATTTCCCCATGCCAAACCTGAAGATGCCATAAACTCAAATCCTCTATGCCAGTCATAAACTTTTAATTAGCTAAACTCAAAATACTGGTACTATTTACCAGTGTTCTTATTTGCTTCTTAAATTGCTAGATTTAACACTACTAAAATAGACTGCAGATTGCAAAAGGCTGTCACAAGTATATTAATACTTTGCTTCAGCATACACGTGAGCATTCTGTTCAGCTTGATTATAATTAATCAGTAATCTAGTCTCTTGTTTCTCACTGCCAAATGATAAATTAACTACTAGCTACATTCATGGATGGAATATTAATTTATACAATGCCCATGGGATACTTCTGTATGTAGAACAAGACACCTTATGAACAGATCTCATTCAAATCTTTAGTAGACCTATGAAACACAACAGAGTCAGGATCAGCTGGAACTATATTAAAGCTGGAGATACCTGTATCAGGAATTTTAGCAAGCACGACTGAGATATGTAAGAAATTAAACTTAGACATCACATGGAAGAATAAATTCCTCCTTTAAATGCATAAGATCCAGTACCTTTCCATGCAAAGAGTTAGTATTTTCTGCAGGTTTGTGAAATACACTTTGACTTTTTCAAGGTCAAATTATGTTCCCCAACTATAGCACTATATGTGTTGTGTAAAGGGGAACTTTGCCAGTTCTAGAATGGAAGTTATTTTTTTCCCCTAATTGCTCAACAGTACCTACTGAAGCTTCCCACTACATGTGTGACAACAGCAGATGGATCCAGAGGTTCTGCCTCCAGCCTTTCCTGTTTCATAATTCCTTATATGCTGTAGGCTTTGCCTTGCAGCATCTCTCAGCTTTCTAGTGCATGAAAATGACCTTTGCACAGGTGCAGAAATGATAGGCAGCTATTTGCCTCTTTGTAGCTTTCTTTCTGGTTTCTCAGCATTTTTCTAACCTTTGAATATCAAACAAGACAGAGGAAGTATTATTTTTTAATACTGGGGGAAAGAAGTTCCATGAAATATTAAAAATCCTGAGGTACTTGACAGTACTAAAACATGCTTAAGATATATTACATTGAAAATTACAGTATAACAGAATACACATTTCTGAATTAGTAGCACTGAAAACAAGATAGAACTTGAAAGGGGAAATTCTGCCCTCTACCAGTTTTTCATAGCCCAAAGAAAGTGGAATACAGCACATGCTCTTGGTGAGACCTGCAGCCTCTCTGTAAAATGCTGGACTGCATTTTGGTAGCTCACAGCATCCCAGCCCAGAATGATCACATCAAGGCATCTGGTCATTTGACTGCAAACTGCTTGAGTTTTGAGCTTATCAGCAATCTAGAATGGCTCCCATAGCACATGAAACACAGTACAGGAAAATGCTTGCCAAGAATAAGATAAAAACCACTGAGAAAGAAACAAGGTTATTTTCAAATTTCTAATATTAATTATTATGAAGCTTTCTCCCATAGGAATGTTTGAAATTCCTTCTCATTCTGAAATCAATCACTGCACTATATAAAAATAATTTCAAGCTTTAATTATAAAAGAATAGGCAATGTAGCCTGAAAGCAGCATAAAGATTTAGCTAACTCAGACATTTCAAGCAAGACTCACATTTTGATTTCACCTTCAGTTCTTGCATTTTAATGTTTTAAGCATCCTGCTTTATAAGAAGGTTATCACCTATTGCGTGGCAAGTCTCATAGAGCTCCTGTTTTCTCTCCACCTGGCAGTTCAGTCTGGTACAATCTGATAGGAAATTGCTGAGCTGACGTGAAGCCTAGCAACGAATGGGGGCAGGGGAAAGCAGCCACCAGCACTGACTGCTAGACCTGTGCAACTGAAGGCTACGGCTTAGAAAGTAAGTAGCAGAGTCTCATCTAGCTTACATCTAGACTACTACAGGGAATGAGGTACTTATATATAAAAGCATATTGTATGGAGCCGTCCCTACAGGAATATGAATACCTTGTTTGCACAGAGTGTAAGACTTAGTACATTACTGCAACCCATGTACAGTCAATTATCTTAGGTATCATGTGGCTTCGATGTAAGACTCAGTCATATCTTTGTTTACAACTTTTGCCAAGGCTTTGGGTCTCCTTAGGCACCCAGGGCACAAGTCCGACTACTTCATTCCAGATGCAAGGATTTT
Organism: Nycticryphes semicollaris; assembly: GCA_013400055.1. NCBI lineage: Eukaryota > Metazoa > Chordata > Aves > Charadriiformes > Rostratulidae > Nycticryphes > Nycticryphes semicollaris. The sequence goes on from VXBJ01007278.1 coordinate 176,316, forward strand.
GGAAGGCAGCAGCATTGGGCATGTGCCTGTGAGCTTCAGCTGTTGCCCTTTTGGAAGGTTAATCACCAAATTTATCAGTAGAGGGTACAAGAAAACAGCCCTCCTCATCAAACATGCATAAAACTAAGAGAGAGCTCCCAAGGTTGACTCCTCAACAAGCCACCATGTTAACATTATCTATTCTATTTAAATTTGAAAAAACGCAATCAACCTTGGACCTATATGAAGCATATAAAACGTTGGTTGAATAAAAACTATTAGTTTGTTTGAGGTAAAATTCACAATATTAATAACAGCAGAATGTCTGAAGATGAGGATTTATAAACTGCAAATGAAAGAACTAGTCCCTAGTGATATCAGGCAAATGAACAGCATGTTGGTAGATATTAAATCCTAAAGCATAAATAATCTCCTTAAACCTACATCTGTGAAACCTAACAGTGAACTTACAAAAATATCTCTCCCTAATGCTCAATAGAAAATAATTTAAGCAAACAAAGGAGGAAGAACAGGGTGGCCATGACGCTCTTCGCTATTGGGTTTTTGGATACAGAGGAGCTTGGTGGAATTGACTTGATTTAGTTGTAAAGAAAAATGGCCCACTGTCCCACAATCTGCAATGCGCGTTTCAGCACATTATTTAATGCAGTTGGATGAGCCACAGTAACCAATACGTTGTAAGTGAGGATATCATCTTTTGTCCGAAATTAGGTTAAGTGGATTCTACATTTAGGATGTTCCTCTGAACTCTGGTTCTCTGCAGCTCAATTTGTACATCCTACAGACAAATCTTTCTGTTTCCAAACAAGCACCAAGCACTTCAACAAATGTTTAACTCTTCCACTACAGCTGTAGATGCCCTGTACATTGAAGTACCAGGATCTTATAACTTGTAAGCAGGAATAGTTAATTAGTAAGGTATTTAGAGAAAGCTTTTTTCAAATACTATTTAAAGATCTATTTCCAAATGTTACTGCAATATCATGTTAGGGAAGATCTAAACCGGGTTGATCCACACTGAGTTTTCTGAGAAACATCTCTACTTTTGTATTATCAATGCAAAGAATGACATTTGGAAAAAGTCTTCCCTTCATCAAGTCAGTCAAAAACACTTGACATAAAATTTGGTACCTAATTTGCCTATTTCAGTCTTAGCTGCTTTGAACAACCTGCCTTTTTTAATATGATTTATCCATATTTGTGTACTCACAAATCAACAAATCCTTCTCCCAAATCAACCCCCTTCTGTCTTTCCATTTTAAAGGAAAACAGTTCGTGTTATCTGTTTCATGTTCATACCAGAATCCCCAGATGCATGACATTAGGGGTCTTTTTTTCCAGGTATCTAGTTGAAGAACAAGAATACATTTACGTATATATTTATGTTCACATAGATCCAGGTATTTAGCTACGTAAAGCAGTTAGCCGCCTTCTCGGTTACTTAGATACTTCACCAATGACTGCCTATTATTTACAGACAGAAGATGACAAAGTGCCAATTATGTAAAAGTCTTGAACAGATAAACAAATGCAGTTTTCTACCCATGAAATTGCAACACCAAAGACAGTGATCTTTTATTTGAGGATAGAGCTGTTTTACTTTTTTTTTTTTTTTCACTCAATATCTTTATTGCCTAAACATAAGATTTCAAAGCTTTGTTTCTTTTCTGATGCTACCTAAAGAACAAACAAAGTTCATCTTTCAGTGAATACACACTTTGAAGTCCCTGCTGACTTCCAAACCATGCCACTGTTTCTCTTTTGGGAGCAATGAAGCCAAGTGAGAAGGCAGAGGGACAACTGGTGCTTTATGGATTCTGACAGTAATCTTTGGTAAGGAGACAGTCAGCTACAAGTACCAGTGTTAGGAAAGTCTTGAGGTTTCAGAGAGACAACTCATCACTCAACTGCTCTGCAAATAGTAATTATTGCTATAAAAGACCACTCTGCTATTTGGAAAATAATTAAATACCTTTGTGAATGCTTCAAAATGGAATGTGTGAAATGACATTGAGGGTGAAGCACAATTTTTTAAAGGATTTTTCATTCTTGCCTTCAATCTCAAAACACAGGGCATATGTGGATGAAATCAAATAAGCAATTAGGCAGTTAAAGGATTCTTTGAAAAAATGTGACTTTGACCTACTCTAGTTTGAAAAAAAAATTTCATTAGAGATGGAGAAGTCCTTTTAAGAAATCCACAGACAAAGTTCAAGTGAAATCCTTGACTGAACAGACTTTTCTGTGCTGAAACTGTAGGTATTTACTTTGTTGTTCAAAAGTCTCCACTTAAAGCCAGGAAGTCAGACATCATTAGCTGTCTCGGCTCTGATGCACAAGTCTTATCTCATCAGATTCTAATGGCTTGTAAAAGAGAAAGGAGGCATGGTGATCTTGTCTAGTTGAAGAAGTTGTTGAAAATTGAGGAACTTATGTTCTTCAGACAAAGTAGGGCAACAAAGCACTGGTTTACTATGGATCTTGGGTAGTTCTGGTACGAAGAGGAAGGGACTGAGTATTTACTAAAGTCTCTGACCATCTTTGGAACAAGGCATCTTGACTTCAGGTGATTTCTCTAGCAACACTATGGAATCTTTATGATTCAAGGAAAAATTAAACAAGTCTGTTGCTGGGAGATGACACGCCAATACACAAATCACCTCTGAGAATGGTTGCCCTTATAACAACAGCCTTCTGGAAGTCTGAGGAAGCATTCGTTTCCCTTTAGACCTTCACCATGAGAACTGAACATTTATCTCCCTTTTGCCAAGTCATTATAGAGACAACTGAAGACTCCAAATCCTGCCCTCTACAGGTGTGTGATAGAACTGAAATATCGTCATGAAAATAAAAGTAAACACAATTATTAGAGCAGAAATTGTAGGTCAGATTGGCATGGTCCTTTGGCAGTTCATACTATGCTGTTTATATCTCTTTGGACTATACCCCTTGAATAGTCTTTGACTGTAAGCACATCATTCCTCCAGGCTTGATAACTTCAAGAAAGTACAGGACACTGTAGCTGGCTATCTCTTCTTTGTCTTCTCTGCCATCCTGTGCTCTGCTAGAGATGGGAACATTGATTGTTCTCGTGATCTATCAAAATCCTATTTGGAGACTTTAAGTCTGGCGTTTGGGTTGATTTTTTTTTCCTTTCCTTCACACATGTAGGTAGACTCTCCCTATCGGCAATTGACAGGCTAAGTAGGCAACAATGCAGCACAGAACAGGAAGAAGGCTGAAAACTCAGTATTATGCAATATTCCACAAAGTATTAATATAGCTTCAGCCATTCTCATTAGTAAGCTTACCCTGTGGTTGAATAAGATGCAGCGTCAGTAGGGTTAATTAGAGCTACAGTTGGCCTGAAGAGGAGATTTGTTTTGGACTGCAGATGGCCTATCTGCAGCATATAAAATAATGGTATCATATAGAAAAAAAAAAAAAAAAAAGCTTATGTAATAGATCTACTGGATAAAAGGCATTAATCCTGCAGTGCAAGGTTGCTATACCCCACGCCAAGGACAGGTTATATCTGGCAGCAGTATGGAAGACAACTACACAGGAGGAAGCCTCATGCCCTGTATCATCCTATTGCCTTACTTGTGCCATTCAGCTATCAAAGGACTAGGGGAATATTAGTGAAGCTTTAGAGACTCATAGATATAAAAGCTAGTATGAAAACATGAATTTCCCCTGCATTTTATTTCATTTGTTGTAAGATAATTCTGCTTTGCTTAACACATTTAAATAAACAATACATTTCCTAGGTTCTCAGTTAATGCAGCTATACACTTGGATAACACTTTCAAGAATTAACGTTTTTCCTTTCAAAATGAAATATTTGAGAGATCACTGAAACATCTCACCTGAGACATAATATTGGTATGTCGTGGTCAATCTATTTTGTATTTATCTATGAGTTTTCTGTTTCAGTGCTCTGCACTAAACATGCAGTAAGTAGCTACTAAGGCAAGCATGTAAATGGCAATATGAATCTTGCCAATACTTATTCTTTAGTGGTTTTATTATTTATTCATAAATAGACTGGTTCATCTCGAACTGATGCTCAGGACAGCATGTGTATAAATTTTAATATCGGGTTTAGAATAAGTAATGTCTTGCCTACAGTTACAGAGATATATATGGCACAAAGTATTACAGCTGGCAAAATATGATCTTAAAGCATACTACATATTATATAATTTTTGTGCTAATTGGGAAAGTCAAGTGTAGACTAATTCCTCTAACAATTGGAAAAAATCCTATTTTTCTATCATTAAGTCAATTAGGTTTCATCTTTGTAAGCTTAATTATCACAGTCTGAATCACTACACCATGATAGCTTCCTAGCATTAACTACAACTTCCCATGTTATAAAGAGATGAACAGTTATAGTCCTGCTAGTGATGGTGGGACATTCTGAGGGACCAAGTACTGCAGGGAAGTTTGTAGCTTATAAATGAAGACTTGAAATAGTGTTGAGCTGCATCCTGTTCAAATCAAAGGTTAGATTCCAGCCACTTAAATTGCAAAGATATGCCACAGTCCCTTAATAATAGAAGTTGCCCACAATTGTAAAACAACAACCACCAAACACTGTGCAGACCTTTCCTGGATTTTCTCAATGGACTTTGGCAGCCTCTTAGAAGGCTTCCCTGCAGGATGCAACTTTGTACCATCAGATGTAGCCTAGCATTGCAAGCCTATAATCAACTTCTCTGCCCTTTGATATCTCTCTATCAGATTCAAGCCCCCAACAGTCATATAATATTTTCCTTTCCATTTAATTCCTCATTTTGTATTTGGTATCATAACAACTGTCAGCTGGGGGCAAATAAATTCTAAATTATGTCTGTTGTGGAAAAGTCCATTAACCAAGATTTCATTATGTTAAGCATTCTGCATTATTACCTCAAAGAGCTCAAGAATCTGTAAGTCTACAGGTGACAGAGGAAGGAAGTGGACTTTGAGGAGGTTTTTTAAAAACCAATACCAAACACACCCATACTGGCAGTACTGGTCAAGAAAAGCGACAATGGAAACAGTGTAATAACTGCAAAGCCATCCTTTTATAGTCTCCATGGCAGGTAACTTTTTCCCCACATGCCATTCATATTTACACAGGCAAATTATTTAATGCATTAATTTATAAAGGTAGTTATTTTCTTCATAGTTTAAGCCAGCAAGAAGGTTAACAGCAAAATTCAACTAAACAGCAAAACAAATTAAGATTTTCCAGTAAAGTATATTTAGGCAGATAATTATAGACATACCTATTATTCCAATTTTTCACTAAATGTTTAGCCTGTGTCTTATTGATTAAATCCAGTCTTTTATACACTGTCTCTACCATACTGTGAGGTTATACTGACTCTGCACCACATTTTTATACTCCTGTAATATTCTTTTCTTCATTCAGGTAGATATAAACAAAAGATACCAAACCATTGAGTCTATTTAGATAGGTCAGTCTTTCGAGCAATGAGTCTACTGCTGTTTGTGTAAGTGCCTGCCACAAAGGGGAGGGTCCTATACATGTAGTCAGCTTGTAGGCTCCACTACAATAAAGATTTTTAATATCTTTTGCTGAGTACCTCCATTTCATTCAGGATGCTGCTATACTGTTTAGTTAGTTCCACATGTATGGTAAACTTCAAACTTTACTTAAAATTTTACTGCTTAAAAGTTCCCATTTGATTTTCCCCCATTGCTTGTCTTTATGATATGTGAAGATCTCTGCAGTCTTCAGTGTGCATCCTGCGACAGGGAGCCTGGCATGCAGCTCAGCAAGAGAAACCATTCCACCTGAGCCTCACAGAATGGTCTGAAGAAAAGAATAGGAGAAAGGACCTCTACCAGTCCAGCCTGAGGAGATGACAGTCATTATGTCAATGGGATCAATGTGATACAAGTTGTTAGCCAGTCAGATAGGGTCAACCCCAGCTATAGTCACAAGTTCATTTGATGAGAGAGAGACAGCACCTTAAAGGCACTACGGATTTCAGCCAGTCAAAAGACAAGATTCACTGTGCCAAAGCATGGGGGAGGCTGGGAAACCCAGAGCAGCAGTACACAGATTTCATGTTTCACATCCTTCTAATGGTATTCATCTATAGTAATACTATAGTAGGTTACTACATTAACTATCATTACATAGGTGAAAATAGGTAACACTATGGACCATTTACTGATAGAACAGGTGGTTCAGAAACCCTGGATGGCATTTGGCTTGTTTAGATTTATTAAGAACGGTTATAAAAACATTAAGAACCCTCAGAAAGAAAACCAGTAACCCAAGCTTCTATCATTTAAACAGATGCTGGTTAATATTAAGGAACTTGTTTCTACTATGACTGCTATAGCACTGCCAATCACAAGAATTCCGAAATTATTTAAAGGTATATTGTCTGCAGGTGTTTCAAGTACACATTCACAGTTTGTTTGCTCTTGGACCCTGCGTGAGTAGAAACTCAAAGCTGTGATTCTCACACACCAAGAGCTGGAGCCTTAACTAAACCATGAAATATCTTAAGTGTCCCAATACTAAAGAGTGTTAACAAATCTAAGTTAAGTCAATGTTGCCTTAAGAATAAGCCAGAGATTTTACTGAATTGTGATTTAAAACATCCAAAACAAAGAGATATGCATAAGATTAAAAAAAAAAAGTCACAAAGAGCTAGTAGTCCTGTAATAAACAGCCCCTCTTCTTCCCCCAGTACTCAGTTTTTCCTCATTTCAGTCTTTAGGAAGCAAAGCATAGATTACTAAAGTTCTTTACTATGTTTTGTGCAAAGTACCTTCTCATGAAGTAAATCATTCTTGTACCAAAATGTGAGAAAGATGTTTGTATGACAGAAAGCAGATCAGTCAAAAGTTTGCTATTCTCCTAAATGCTACTGTACAGAGCTGGAACCAGATTAAGACAGTACCGTGGACAGACCTTTAGGCAACTATTCCGGAGATCTTGGTGTTATTCCTGGTCCAGTCATCCAGCAAGGTGAACAATTCTGGGCAAGTCATTACAGCAACTCCCTATCTGTAAAACAGGGCCATCCAATTTACTTCCTTTGCTTTGACACTTTGTGATAAGTTCAAAAGCTAAATCTTACGTAGCATGACAGTACAAAAGAATTACAATTCCAGCATATACATCTTACACTGCAATAAAACTGACATCCCTAGAGTAATATAATCTTAACAACAGTTTTTTCACCCAAATCATTATTTCTAATTAGATCATCTGCTAGTTGGTGGGTCCAGTTATGATGTGTGTGAGTTGAATAATAATTGCAGGACAAACATCACATGAAACACATGCTGTAGAGATCATTTATTATCAGTGCAGATAGGTGTGGAATGGATGTGCTAAAAACCCTAAGATGGTCTCTTTTGTAGTACTGAAAACAGCAAGTCTCACAACAGACACCTTCTGTGCCTTTTACTTAGGGAAAAACAGAGGGAGATTTCCACCTACCATTGAAAACACCAAGAAAACCCCTTTATTATTTAAAAAAAACCCAAACCAACACAATTGACTTAAAGGCACACATATTTTCATGGCAAAACTTTAATCAAAAAACCAGGCAGTCAATTTACCAGCAATTCTGCCACCAACAGTCTTCATAATACTGCAATCGGAAATGCAATGCAAATCAGTATTTACTAGGAAGTATTCCCTTCCACTGCTTATTTTATGCCTCTGATGCATGGAATTTCTAGTCACCAACAGAATTCCTTCCCTTTCTACCATCCAGTGTGTGACAGCTCTTATCTCCTGGGCTGTAATGTCAAATACTTCTACATAATTAAAGGCACACTGATTGACTGGCTAAGAATATCACAGTGATAAATTTCTTTTTAAAGCTGCCTGATCTCTAATCAAGACTTGTCTTCCAGTAATACAAGATTTTGTGCCTAAAGGACATTAGATATATATATACACATATATATAAATAACGTTCCTTTCTTCTCCACAACCCAGCAATTACAAGGAAAAACCATTATACTCTGATTTCCCTTTGTAGTGCTAAATCAGAGACTATGACGGATGTCAAGAGGCATTTATTGATGTAGTCAAAATGCACATTTTCGTTAAGTATTGAAACTATAATTTATATTCCTTCCTTGATATAAACCTTTATTGCACTATCAAACAGAACCTTTCCATATTTCATTGGTTCATTCATCTCTGAGATTTTTTTTAAATGGTGGGGTTTATTTAGGAAAGAAAATGAAAATATGTAGAGGTCAAAAATACATTAACAAATTGGTGACAAGGCTTATGTCTTGTCAGTTTATTTTATATTTTAACATACTGTTAACAGTTCATTCTTTTTAAATGCAAATCTGATGAGGGTAAATTTAAATATTAAGGCAAGCAATTCCAGTAGCATGGCAACAACATGCTATGCTGCAGAATAAGAATTTGGAACTAAGTAAAGTCTTTGCTTCTTTCCTATGCTGGATCAGTTAATAAGAGCAGAAATATTTGTGTTCTTTGTATAACTGCCTTTATGACTATTCCTACATTAGTAGTTGTAGTGGTCTTTGAAACTCAAGACAGCACAGCAACCCTGTGAAACCTGGTAGTAGTCAGGGTGGCTATCCTTAATAAACAGAAAAGCTACATATTAGAATAAAATATTAAAAGGGAAAAAAAAATATGCTTAGTAACAGTGTTTAATACAAGATTTTACTCCCAGGACAGAGATTGGGTGAGGACTTGAAGAGCATAGCAGCTCTGAAGCAATCCTAATTCTGAACAAGAAACAAGCAGTCCAATCTCCATGCACTCTCCCTGCTGTGTTGAAAAGGCATCTCTCTTGGCTTTTAAAGTATGAGTTTTGAGGCCTATTTTAAGATTTGACAAAACCAAAAGGGTGCACTTGCTGTTGCACTGAAGTGATATTTTTGTGGTAGCAGATATCAATGATTCTAGAAAGTAATGTTAATTACTTGATGTCATTTCACTTGTGGTGATAGAGAAAAAAATATTAAAATCCTATGTCATTCTAGAATATAATCTGGTCTGTGCAACCCTCATTTTCTTCACTTGCCCTGATTGCTTCAGTAACCAGGCACTCAGGAATCAATTGCCATTTTGCTGGGGCAGGAAAAGGTGAAGTAAACTAGCACTTCTGAGATTCCCTCGAAAGACAGTCTAACCAATAAAGTACAGCAGACGATCTTCTGATATTGAAGGGCAGAGTGGATGACAGGAGGTCCACCCAAGCACCTTTGTTTCTGTCTAGTGTGTGAAGGCACTAAATATGTTGAGGACTGTGTTGAAATCTTATTTTCTATATTATTCCTTCTGTCACGAAAAGATCAGCTATTTTACTAAACTTGAATGCCAAATGCGAAACACTCCTTCTGGGAGGTTCTTGTAATACTGTTTAAATAGGTGCTGTCCTTGTGGAAATTGGGCTTCTCACCCTATGTTATAGATTGCATTGAAGGGAAAAAAGTGCTGTCTAGAAATACGTGTCTAAATGTTTTTTGAATAGTTGAGCACCAAAAAAAGAAGAGATAGAGCCTGAGTTATCTATCCTGGTTTAATGCAGACAACACACTGATGACTTCACAGTCTTGTGTTTCATACAATTTGAAGCAGGTATCAGCTTGATTTTGGAATTGTAGCTAATATTTCGTCCAAGCTTCCTGTTTCTACCTAAACATCCACTCTTTTGGAGCCTACATTTCAAAAATTCCTGTCACTTCCTCTTCCTCCACAGGGAATTTTCATATACAGACATACTACTAAGACCACCACCAATACAGATATTTTCTTGTTCCCCCCATGCTTCTTTCCTTCCTACCTTCCATGTTCTCTTGCTTTGTGATATGCAAATTTTATTTCTCTAATCAGTTTAGAACTCCTAATGTAAGTCAGCACTTACAAGTCTATAAGTCTCTGCCTACGTACAAGATGAGCCTTCTCCCGGTTTTATTACCACAATCACTTCAAAAGTGCTTGCCCTATCACAAATGTTTTGTGACAGCAAGAGTTGGTTCTACATGACTTTTGATGCAATTTGGTTTTTTTTTTTCCTTAGTATGAAATGCTGTAATGACTTAATCATTCCTGTGATTAAGGATTTCTGGGTGCTACAGGGTCACTCTGCATGAGGCCAGTGGTCTTTTGCATGGCAGGATACCTAAGGAGTCCCTTCCAGAGGCCCTGAAGAGATCTGTCCATGGGATTCTCCCAAAGACAAGCACAGTATGTTTATGGAGAACTGAGGTAAAATTGTCACCGTTGTCTGTTGCTAGCCTGCAGTACAACTGAGGTTTAATGTTAGAACCCTGAGGCATGCAAGGTCTTCTACATTTATTTCTACACTTTCTTCTTCAGCAGCTTATCCAGAGGAGCAGACCACACAGTGGTCCCAGCAATCACTCTAATGCCACTCCTTAAACCTCAACTGAATGAAGCTCTTTCTGTGGACTTGGACTCTTAACACAGTGAGACGGAATGATGAAAGTGAGAATATGTGGAGAATATGAATTCTCTATCTGTGTTTATCTGCTAAATTATGAATTTTCTGTTCAATTTTTACTGGTATTACTATCTCACTAAATCTCCTGGAGAACCCTGCAATGTCATGCTAAAATAATCACTTGGCTGTCACTCACAACAAATCCAAAGCATAACAACTGGAAAGCAGAGACGACTCCTCTATAGTCACTGCAAGAAAAATACTTTACTGGAGAAAATGGAAATGAACCAAAAAAGCCCTATGTATGCATGTTAAACATCACTTGGCATTCTGGACTACAGTGGTGAAGCATCTAGACCTGCACACCCACCAGAACAGTGTCACCACTCATGGTTAGTTCTACAAAAATCTTATGAATCTTATGTTGGGTTGTGAGCTGTTTGTTTATTGGGTTGGGGGGGGTGGGGGCGGGGTTTAGAAGATGTTGCTATACCTGTGACAGTAAGAAATAACTTGCCTGCTATGACCACATTACAAAATCTTCGCTAAATCTTAAATCTAAATGCTGTACTCAGGCGGAAGAATTTCATGAAACTGTTCTGGGATTAGATCCTGTGAACCCTTAACACACAAAAGTAGATGATGTATAAAAGAAAAACTTCCAAGGTCAAGCCTCACTCTTGTAGAAACGATTTAGGAATAAAGCCAAAAGATTTAATTCGTTGAAAAATATCAGGATTCTGGTACACTTGAGGAGAGGAGCTTCTGCAAAGGTTGTAGTTGACAAGTGCATCTGTGAGGGGGGGGTCTCTCAGAAAGTAAAAGGAAAGACAAAAGTCTGGAAATAATGCTATTGCAACATGTTCACAAACATTCCTAACATCAAAGTACAAAACAAAGTTCAAAAACTACTTCATTCAATTAACAGAATGGAAATATTCAACTTGTCTTTTAAGTAATAAAACAATAACAACTTGTTCCTACGTGGCTGAATCTTCATTATTAAGTCTGTAACTACAACGGCTATTTTCTGAAGGAAAATTAATCTTTAATAGTTCAAAACAGACAACTATCCCAAGATACTCTTCCCTTCAGCTCCCACTGGTAGGCTAGGTGGGTATCAGCATATGTCTGCATGGCAGAAGTACTCCTATTTTAAATCCTTACTTAGACCCCAAACCTCACTGTGCAAATGACATATTTCTCCATTCCAAGACATTTTGTATACCTTTTTGCCAACTTTTCTTTCCTCTTCTTTTACTTCAATTTCAAAAGAAAATGATCCCTTCATGCACAAATATACTTCAGAGTATGCATCTCCAGCAGTATTTCATGCAACCTTATCATCTGAGAACAATGACCCTTCCTCCTTGTCATCCCTACCTACAGGGCTTCTAGTTCCCTCTCTTTTTGCTTAGGTGGAAGTACCTATTAATCCCAGAGTTTTCCGTACCAGTCTACTCAGCTCTAACTTACTCCACTTGAAGTGCAAGTCACCTTCCTCTGCTGCAGCAGGTGAATGAAGACAGTAGGTACTGCAAAAAAAGGAAAGGAATTTCACATACTTGAATGACAGTGCATTTACCTACCAGCATCAGAAACAGTTCATCCAATATGTATTTTTACCAGTTGTACAAGACCTTTCTTCTGGAAAATAGTATCATCAGCCAAAATGAGACTTCAGTTCAGACAAAACTGATTATTTGGAATTAAAGCCCTCCTCTCATGGATGCCATGATAAAGCCTAAGTGCTGCATGTTCAGCTTCAGCTCCCACAGGCAGCACAACCCTAAAGCACTGCACACTTCAACAAACACATGGTGCTTTCTTGAGCTGCCTTTTACACCGCTCTCAAGGCAAAATGGGTCCTCAGGGAAAAAAAAAAAAAATCTTATATTTTAATGCTCTCTCCAGTGGATTAAAAGCATTCGCGAGTATCCAAAGTACTTATAATGAGCATTTGACTCAGCAATTGCATGTTTTGTGGAGTGTCTAAAAACTAGTGACTTCTGATTCTGCTTTCAGCTCTTCCTCTTAACTTGTGAAGTGCATGTGACTGCATCAGTGCATCTCTAACCAGAAGAACTGCCACTACGTCTCTTGCACTAATGTTGTAAGGCTTTAATTGCCTCACAGGAGTGCTAAAAGATACTACATAGAAAGGTCCTTTTGTCTATATCCACATTAAAATAAAAATATTTCAAGCAAATATTTCTTCCTTGGGAGACTTTAGTAAGGTATTAGTTTGTACTAATAGTAATGTACTGTTACACAGGTAATAGAGGCCAATGTATCATACTGCTATTACACTCTATCATTGCTGAGATGCATGGATTAGCCCTAGAATGGAAACTCTAGTTCTTTCTAGAAAAAAAAAAAAAAATAAATCAGACTTCTAGGAACATATCTGCTTCTTGTTTCACACATGTATAGGCACAAACATACAAATGTTCAAAGGATTATACAATAATTCAGGTTGGAAAGAACGTCAAAGGTTTCTTGTCCATCATCCTGCTCAAATCAGGGTCATTGGTGAGGCCTGATCAGGTTGCTCAGGGCATTATCCAGTCAGGTCATAAAGACCTCAAGCACGGAGACCACACAACCTTTCTGGGCTACCTGTTCCCATGTACGATTGTCCTTGTGGGGCAAAAAAAATTTGTTTATATCCAGTCTGAACTTCTCGTTTCAAAATCTGCCTATTGTCTCTTGTTCTCTGCCACATACCACTCTGATGAGTCTGGCTCTACTTCCCTGAAGACCTCCTTCTAAGTACTGGAAGGCTGCTGCTAGGTGCCCCCAAAGTCTCCCTTCTGCAAGCTGAGCAAGCCGTACTCCCTTCTCACAGAGCCTGGCCTCCAGCCCCAACCTTTTAGTGGCCTCTGCAGAACTCCAGTTCATTACTATCTTTCTTGTACCGTGGGGACCAAAATTGGACACAGTATTATAGAAGTGGTCTATTGAATGATGAGTAGAGGGGAATAATTACTTCCCTTGATCTACCACCTGCATTCTTGTTCGTGCAGACCAGGATGCTCCTGGCTGTCTTTGTGGCCAGGGTACATGGCTGGTGCACATGCAGCTTGCTGTCCACCAGGACCTCTGGGCCTTCTTGGCTGGGCTGCTCCCCAGTCTCTATTGTTTCAATGGCTTAAATCATGAAAGCATTGCCTGGTCTATTTAAACATAGATTACAAGGGAAATGGATATAAAAAGTCTGCAAAAGCACTAAAACTTTGATGTGTTCAAAGGCTACAACCAAGATTTTGTTCTGGACAAAAACAGGATCTTCTATATTTCTCTCTGTGAGCTGGTAGCCTGGAACACACCACTTCTTGCTAGATTTCTCTACCTTCAGTACAGGAAGAGGTTTAAAACATGGTATTTTCCACAAACTGTTTCTTAGTAAATGTTCTTAGCAGAACAGCTAGAGAGATGGTAAAATTATGCCTCTTGAAGTGGTTCCTTGTATTCACAGCCTTAAGCAAAGGTCACTTTTTAAAGACCTAGCCCTTGTTCAAATTCATGTCCAGTCTCCAACGTAAACTGGCATTAACCAAGCGACTATACAAAAATTGTTTTTTGAGATTCTTCTTTAGAATCATAAGACTTTGACCAAAGGAGCTGAGCAGCTATGGCCTTTTCAAGAACACATTTCTTTTATGATCAGAGGATCAAGGGGATGCAATAATGCAGCTGCTGACTAGAGGCTGCATTTTTAAAAATAGCTTTAGATATTTCAAAGGACAGATAAGGGCTAAACAATCAGAGAATTTAGGTTTAGGAAGTCTGACAATCAAGGTTTACAAGGACAAGTCCACCGCCTGAAATCCTGTGAGCCCAAAGTAGAGTACAGACGGCGGCTTCCCCTTTAGTAGTTTAGTACCTATAAAACAACACATGGACTGAAAAGCTTTTTCATCGTTGTCTGCCCCGTATAGAGGGCAATCTGGACTATATGGTGATAAATTGTAATCTTATGTTTTAACATGAACTTCAATCTTACGTTTTTCAACATAGATACAAATAATGCACATACTGCATTTTTATTTAACAGGCAATAAAGAATCACATTAAAATTCTTCCCTTTTAAAATTACTTTACGTGCAAATACTATTGCTTATACAGAACCACATAAAACTATGGTAGCAGTTTTTCAGTACCATTGGTTAAGTAATAAGGGAACGGGCATAATACACAAATTACCTTTTCTGCAATTGGATTTCCCAGCCCCTCCTGGGAGATTATAGGATGGCCTTGACCAGGTAATACAGCTGAAACACTACTTGTATTTTTTACCCAAACTAGTCACATTAATTTAAGACTTCTCTTAAACATCACTGCAATCCATGTTTTCTCTGTACTATGAATGTTGTATGATCTCATCTTTATTTAAATTTCTCTTCTTGTACGCCCTCACTAGCATGCAAGCATCAAAACGACATTGAGGATGCAAAGTAAATCTGAAAGCGCAGACTGCTAGTTGAGGCAAAATAAGCCAGCCTTTGCCTTTCCAAGACGCAGCTCCAAACGCAGCATTCCCTTCCTCTCCCCCACCCCATTCCTTTTGTTATGGCAATTCACCCCACACACACCTATTCAAAAAACTGTTCAAAAAGGGGAAAACAGACCGTGCTATAATGTCTTAAGCTGTTTATCCCAACAAAACCCAAGTATTCTTCATTGAGCGGCTTTTTCCCTCCAGCCCTCATGACGAAGGGAAGGGGAAAAGAGTGGATCGAGAGCTTTGATCCATTTGCGACAACGGAGGCACGAAATCAGAAATACAAACTCCAAGCGGTGCTGCATTACACGAGGGCTCCTCTCGCATTTCTTTTGACTTTATGAAGACAAACAAGGATCTCAAGCCTCCCGCCCTCCCACAGAACACAGGCATTTTGCCTGTGCTGCGCTACCGGTCCCTGCGCTGCCGAAAGCGGAGGCTGAGGCACAGTCGCGCTGCGGCCGTCGGGATGGCGGGCTGAGCCCTCAGGGCTCGCAGCCCTCCCGGGAGGGAGCCCGTGGCAAGAAGCGTCCCTAACGGCAGCCGGCTCTGGGGGGGACGCTGCCGGCTCCCCGGCGGCTGACAGCGGGCGGTGTGTGCACGGATCCTCCGCCGCTGCCACCCGGCCACAGCGGCTCGGTACCCAGCGGGGGACGTGTGGGGCTCCCTGTGCCGGAGCCCCCCGACGCCACCACACCGGCGGCGACGCCATGCCGCAGGGGCTCCCCCATCACCCTAGCTCCTTACGGGTAGCTCAGCTGCCAGGGGACAGGAATGATGGGGACGAGACGCGAGCAGCTGCTCACGGCGCGGGCAGCCCGCAGCCCCCATTTTTAGGGGCGCAACGTCCGCGCTCGGGCGGGGCGGGGGTGGCCGCGGCGTCCCCTCAGCGCCCGCTTCCCTGAGGGGACCCGCGGGGATGCTGCCGCCCCACCCCCGGCGGAGACGCCGCTCCCCGCCACGACACCGGCCGCCGGTCCCCGGCCTCGCGGCCCCCGCTCCTTACCCCTGCTGACAGCGGTGGGGCCGGTCCCCACCCGTGAGGCGCCGCGGCGGGGACGCGGGGGCAGCCGCAGCCGCTCTTTTGTGTGCCTGCCTCAGCGCCACACACCGAGGCGGCGGGTGGGCCCGGGAAGCTGCGTGCGAGAATAGCGCCGGCCGCCCGGGAACCTGCATGGCGCACAGCCCGACCGCCGCGGCGCCTCAGGGGGGCCGGGCTGGCGGGGCGCGGCCCGCAGTCCCGCGCCTCCCCTCAGCATCGCCTCAGAGCGCCCGCCCGCCCGCCTCGGCCCGCTGCCCGCACCGCTCGGTTGCCCCCAGCCCTGCCTGCCAGCCTTCGTGCCCCGGGGCGCTGACAGGGTCCTGCTCGGCCGGCGTTCAGCGAGGCTGGAAGAGGTTATGGCAGAACTCCTCGCGATGCCTCACACGGGGCGGTGGTGCCGTGTGCGAACACCCCCAAGTACCTCACAAAATGGCACAGAAATTGGTGGCTTGGTGATAGAGACTGACCTGCCAAATATGCCCTTCCACAGATACTGAGGGCTGGAGGCCAAGTTCTGCACCAGTGTGCCCGTGGAGGAGTTTGCCCAGGCCAGGACACTGAGGAGAGCCAGTGGCAGGGTATGTCCCTCCTGCACCCCCAACCTGCAGGATCACAGAATTATAGAATGGTTTGGGTTGGAAGGGACCTTAAAGATCATCCAGTTCCAACACCCTGCTATGGGCAGGAACATCTTCCACTAGACCAGGTTGCTCAAAGCCCCATCCAGCCTGGGGTTGAACACCTCCAAGGATGGGGCACCCACAGCTTCTGTGGGCAACATGTTCCAGTGTCTCACCACCCTCATAATAATTTTTTTTTTCCATATACCTAATCTAAATCTCCCCTCTTTAAAAACGGTTACCCCTTGTCCTATCACTACACTCCATAATAAGTGCCTCTCCATAATGGGGCATCTCCCTGATAAAAAGCCCCTCCCAGGATGGAGCAGCTCTTTGGCCATCCACCCACCCTTCAGGAGCCCTCCAGCACCAGCAGTAGGCAGGTATGGATGTTGGAGGCCTCCAGTCCTGTTGTGATGCATGGCAAGGCCACCCTGCACCGGTGGTCTGTACACCTGGGGACCCTGCTTTAGTAGTAGACCACAGCATATGCTGTTTTCTGTGAGTCTTCTGTACCATTTTTCTCTGAAGCTCATTCCTGAAGGCTTGCTATGTAATCCTCCTAGGTAATGACTTCAGGTTTCTGTCTTGCTTGAGGTGCTCCAGTACAACAAAAATCAAATTAAACACCAAAAGTTTGAACATTACAGCATGGGACAGCCCCGGACTTAGTCATATTTACAAGATCAAACTGTGATTTTTATGCCCTTGTGCAGGTAATACATGGAAGCCCCCATAATGATTAAAAACGGAGGATGTAACCTGTAATATTTAAAAGCTCACCAAAGTGGTTTTCTCCAAAAACATTTCTAACAATGATAAAACATAGTTGGTTCCTCAGCCTTTTATTAGAAGCTACTAGATCTTTCTGCTGCAGCAACGTGATGGTGATTACTTTGTATATAAAGGAACATATGTGAGATCAAGTGCTCTTAGGCTAATTGTGACAGGACTTCCTTATAAGCATGCAAATTTGATACTTGTAGCTATTCCAGAGTGTAAAAAGTAATCTTTCTCATGATACCTAAAGTGAAAAGCTGTCTTAATGTAATTATATTGCATTCCAGTCAGCTAGATATCAATGTTCACTGTAATAGCCGCATGTCTAACTCAGTGTGCTTTTGTTTGCCCTGGGTTAGCTATAGCAGTTGCTTAGCACCAAGTCAAATTCCATGTATATGCAAAGGCCCTTCACGGAAACACCATTTTTGTGGCCTTTTTATTGTTGTTTATTGTTTAGTTGTTAATCTTTCTGTTAAGAGTCACTAACTACAGAATAGCCATTTGCTACCAAGAGGCTACTTTCTATCATGATTTCCTATGGTAAATTCTCTCATCTGTTCCTTTCTATATCCTAATTATTTGACTGATTGCGGTTCTATTTTGAAGCTAATGAGAACTCAAACATGACATAAATTGTAATGCAAGTATGTTTAGAACTACAGGAAGCCATATAATCTATAGATGGGTTGTTTAAACTTTTGGCAAATCGTGTTTTAATCATATTATTCTCAAAATTGTTAAGTTGATGAAATAGCCTAATATATATCAGGAAATTTTGCCTTCCGTGTTCAATATACCAAAAGCACGATTTCCAGCTTTATAGGGCAGGTATATGTTTTCTTTTTGAAGTTACTGCAACCGCAAGTATTGTACTACAACTGACCTCTCAAAGACTGCTGGGTA
The DNA here is from genome assembly GCA_013400055.1 of Nycticryphes semicollaris. Taxonomy (NCBI): domain Eukaryota; kingdom Metazoa; phylum Chordata; class Aves; order Charadriiformes; family Rostratulidae; genus Nycticryphes; species Nycticryphes semicollaris. The sequence continues at coordinate 194,610 of VXBJ01007278.1, forward strand.
CCCAAGTGCAGTGGGATACATTTTTTACCTTTTTAAATTTAAGTTCCTAACAAATATTTTCCCTCCACCTCATTTTTGGAAACTGTGACTGAGACAGATGGTTATTATAGAAAATTGTATATCATATTGGAAGGTAAAAATAAGATGCATAAAATCCATCCAATAGTGCATGTCTCTGCTACTCTTCAATTTCTGGAAATAATCTTTTTCCATACCAGCCAGCCACAGATGCAGAAGTATGATATTTCCCCCATTTAATGCAAACTGTGCATCGTCACATGCCTTCAGAGTACCCACGGGTACTAGTTACTTCACAACTTTTTTTTTTTTAAAATCATGGTTTAAACCCATCTTTATTACTGAAAAAAAATGCAATGTTAAAATCAAGATCACTTTAGATTACACCTAGAAAAGTCATGAAGTGCTTCAAAAATGTATCCTTTAAAATGTTCGAGGTAACTCTTCCTCACTTGTGAATCTCTGCTATAAACTTGCAGTTAACAATGCTGTTTAACAATATGCAAGACAGTGCAAATGAACATGAAACTAGACAGATGACATAATTTTATAGATATTTAAGGATTATACCAGCCCATGAGGGAAACCTCCTTTCTTCACAATAAAATAAATTTACATTTCATAAAATGTTCTGGCTGCTTTAAAAATGCTTATCAAAGGTGACAGATTTTGCCTTTCTAAGAAGGTGGGGGTCTTCCATCTTAAAATGTCAGCATTGGGCCCATTAATTTATACATTGCTGTTAGTTTCCATTTCCATATTAATCTTATAGGATTCAACATTCCAAGTTTAAACTGTCCATTACTTTTCTGTGTCTATTGCCACCCAGCATCCTTATGAGAAGCACGAGGGCTACCATTTTAGGGGTTTCTTCTGTTTAACAGTCCAATAATTTGTCCAACATGATAACTGTTTTGGTAAAAGAACTGAGTGTTTATTGAAAAAAAAATAACTTTTTCTCATAATTAGGGGTTCTTCAGTCCAACAAACCCAAGAGAGATCACTACAGGAAGAATTCCTTGCAAGGAGAGAATCAAAAGAAAAAGAAATGATTCAGAGCACCTCCTGTAAGTACTTCAACTAGATATTGTAAACATCTCCATGTTTCCTGGTCTTTTTGTGAGACTTCATCCATTCATCTATCTTAGCAATAAAGTCCAAATCCAAGGGCTTCTGCATATGCATTAAAAAAGTAAACTCTAGTCTCAGCATTAAACACAGAAGTATTATCCACCCAAGAAGTTGTCTGCAGAAGCAAATTCCATCTTCAGTTTCTCTTGTAATTCATTCACAGCTTTCTAAATTTTTGGGCTGTGTAACAGTATTAAGCACTGCAGCTGTGACATCATGACAGAATACATTCTTCCAAAACTTGTGATAAATTGGGTAAATATAGTCATAATGAAAGTAATTGAATTCAGAATCAAATACCCAGTGTTGGGGTTTTTTGATTTTTGTGGTTTGTTTGTTTTTTTTTTTTTAATTCAGGTGAATTAATTGCAGTATAAGCATGATAGTACCAGAGTTTTGGCAGATTTGCAAAACTCTAAGGTTAGCTTTTAAAAGGCAAGTAGTTCTTTTCTCAGCTTTTTGAGTTTGATTCTAGGTTTGGCATCATACGGAATGGGATTCATGTGCAGCCTGTTCTTCTCCTCCCATCTAGGAGAGACTTGAGGGTTCCATAGAGGAAGCCAAAAAAAGATATTTTGCATCATTTAATTATGAGCCCTTTAGCTGCCTGGCTGCCTGAGTAATGTTAATGGAGTCGAGAAGAAAGTATCTTGTCTGCCTTAGGCTGCAGAAAATGGGAACATGTTTGAGCTCAGAGGGGAAAAAAGGCACATGGAGAGACTGGAACAGGGAATTTGCATTTGACAAATGACATGGGTATGACAAAATTCACTGAATAAATATTAACACTTCATTTTCTGAAAAGCTTGACTTTATCAGAAAAGAAGGTTTCACTGTACCTTTTGGAAAAAAATGCCCAAATACCCATTGTCAAAGCCTAATTCCCTTCCAAACTGATCAGGCTCCAGGTAATTTGAATCAGGTTTGTTCTTTTCAGAAGTTGTACCCTGGTGCCACAGGGGCATATCATTAAGTGTCCTTCTACTGGACAAAATAAATCACAGTTCTCTCCTGCTTCAGTTTCCATCCTTGAATTTCCACTGATTTTCTTGATGTTATTCCCCTTTTATAGCCATGGCAGTGGCAAAGGGTGAGGCTTGCATATCTAACACCTTCTCCCCCAAGCCTTTAGAAAGTCAGAACACAGGATGACTTGTGAAGGCTCCCTTGTTTAAGGTGGAGGATTAGAACTTTGTTACAACTGTAGGGGCTGATCCTGTTCCCACTGAAGTCTATGTGCGTTAGGCATACGAACAGGAAAATTCTCTCAGTACATCTTAGCTATCTTCAGAGTCTTCAGCTGTGCAGCACTCTCAGCTATCCCTTCCAAGTCTAGAGCCCCCGAAGTGAAAGTTCTCATATCCTGTGGCACGTACCCAGACAAGTAAGGGAGTCTGATCCTGCCAAATGGTAAGCATGTAATAAGCATGCCCCAGTTTTGAGTGTTAGCTAATTTTACAGACCTTGTCGTTATTGTGGTTTTTTTATTAATATCTTGACTTCCACCTTAGGAGGAAGCAGAGGAAATGTATAAAGTGTGAAAGAGATAAGCATGACTTAGTTGTGATGAACAAAATACATCAGCTGACTTAGTGCTAGGCAACCCCACTGCAGTCAGGAAAATTGCGGGTTCCTACCTAAAAGCATTACAAGCCTCTTTCTGCTAATAAGACGGGGAGTACAACGAGGCCAGTGAAGTAAATATTGTTAATTCAAAATCCTCATTACCTATTATTGTATCATGCTACTGTTCTGTTTTGCTAGATGTCACGCACCATCTCCTTCAGACAGGAGAAAGAAATGGAGTATGAACCCTGGGAAGCCTGCTCTGTTTTCTGTTGCACCAAACTGACAGTATTAAGCTCAAAGATGTCTGCTCAATTATCTTGACATGTATCGAGTGAGGCTTCTAGTCTTTGCATTCCTATGTTAGTTTAGCAGAAAAGATGCCTCCCCATCTTTGAAAGAACAGAAAGCCAAAAGCAGCTTTGCTAATAGAATGTCTCCTAGAATGGCAGAAGCATATTTCAGGAATATATCAAATTGTCCTGCTTCTCCATCGTGAGACTTAGGATTCCTGAATTTAAACATTTTAGAATTCAGGTTACAAACTACCCTCTAAAGAGTGATTTGATTAAATGCAAGAACCTGACAGAGGACTGTATTTTTCTTTAAAATATGATGGAGTATTTATTTCAAGTACAAAACTATATTGTCTAAAAACATGCACGGTGTTGCAGGGTCGTTTTCAGAAGTAAAATTCATGAGAAAGCACCAATGTCCCTAAAGACCGAAGTCTTTAAATCTTAGGTCAACATTATGCTTGTATTTCGTTATAGCAAACATGACACAGAACACAAATAATCCCATTTCCATTAAGTAAAAATTCTCCTAGACTAAAATGAACTTACTTCATATCAAGCTGAAACTATTCACTGTATATGCATAAACGTAGGAAAATATAAAATTCAGATTGTGGTTTAGCTAGGAAAAAAAATTACTTTCAAGGATTAAGAAAACTAGAAAGAGAAACAGCAAGACTTCAGCTTCTACAGCTGATGTGTCAAAAGTGTGTTTGCATAGGAAAGCAATATTTATAATGTAAGTGAAAAGATTAATCACTATTTGTTTAGGTCTCTCCTGATATCTTCTCATGGGTAAAGCATGAAAAAAAAATTAATACCTGAAAGAACTAAAATGTGCCAAGTACTTTACAGTCTGAAATACATTTCAGGTGTTTTTCTCTCATGGCCTTCATGTCCATAGAATTCATAAAACACATAGATGATGACTTATGCATGATAACTCCCTTGGCAGTAATTGTTATACCAAGGAAAACTTATTTACTGATAGCAGACATTCATACAATAACAAAGATTTTTTTATTGTATGAACCAGTCAATCAGGGTGAATGGTGAAAACAGTAAATACAAAGTTCCTTTTTCCTTTATTTCTAAGGAATATTGTTGTCACTGAGAAGTGGGTCTCTGCTCTGAAATATAGAACAAAATAATGTGGGATGACCTAGAAACTGTACAGTTTCTGTGGTTACAGAGGTAAAACCACACTGCAAACATGAGGCAACAGAACACAAATTACTATTTTTAACTTGGCTCGTGTATTTGTCTTTAAAATCACAAAGACTTCAAGAAATGTCAACATGCTATTTCTGAAAATCAACAACAATAAGAAAATAAAACAACCCTAGACCTGTAGCACTATTTCAGTATTCAAAAGCTGTACTTAATCCACAGGAAGTAGAGCGAACTTGTAAAGACTAAATACCACATCAATATTCCCAACACCAGCTCAGTAACTTCACAACTAATCTATTGTTCTATTTATGAATATTACAGCTCAAGCTTGCTCAAGTTCCACAAGGACTCCGTGGCAATCTTTCGGGTGAAGAAAAATCACAGGTTTGCCATGTGCGCCTATTTTTGGCTCTTCACTCAATATTCGTATCTTTTTTTTCTTCAGTTCTGACATAGCAGCTTTTATGTCATCAACCTTATAAAAGAAAAAATACAGTTTGCACAAATTAACATATTATGCTGCATTAGGCAGATTCTACACTTAGGAGAAATAATATAATTCCTTATTAAAATGTTATTTCTAAATTTCTAATAGAATTCTGAAATTACATTATAAAACATTTAGTCTTAAAACCAAAAATCCTACTGAAGTTTGCGTTTGCTATTTAAAGATTTTACAAAATATTGTTCAGATAGTGCTATATTTAAGAAATTATTAAACAAAATCACTCATGCACAAAGCCCATTGATTTTTTTTAATGTTGTTATTTTGTAAGGATTCCATAAATAATCTAAACTCTGCATTACTATTACTAAGAAGATCACTTTGCTTTCAAACTATCAATAACTAAAGAAGAATGACTCCCTGTGTAATTGATGACAGAACACTGACTCATTAGATGCTGGTGAAAAGGGAGGGCAATGGCCAGAAGGTAAAAGGAAAGTCCCTTTTAGATTTATATATCCTCTTCCTGAGTAGGTTAAGCTTCATAAAGTCTCCCAAGAAAAACCTTGGAATTATCAGAAACATATCCAGAATATGACCTAGTTTTCCTATTGAACTTAATTATAATAATAGCTTTTAACATAATATCTCAGTAGTTTCCTGCAGGAATACAAAATTAACAAAAACATGTCTACACTGTATAATGAGATCTTAAGTCTGATATCATGTCATTAGATGAAATTTGAATTTTCCCAAACCTTATATGCATTCATTCTTCAAAATCATAAAATTAGCATCATTTTACCAAATCTAATAGCCAATAATCAGTAAAGACCTAGAATTGAAATAATAGCATTACTGTTTTTCAAGATTGAGGTGTCTGGACATAACTTGGTTAATAAACTTGGATGATGCCATTGTAGGGAAGAAGGAAATACCTAGCTTTAATTCAGAGGAACAGACATCAGTTAATTCCTACTCATTCACAGCATTTTCGTTCATGAAAATTCTGAACTCACTGCAGTTCTTCCTACACATGACTACCAGTCTGCTAATAAAAAAAAAAAAAAAGAAAAAAAAAAAAAGTACTGTCAAGTTTTATCTACAATAAAACATCAGACATTTCCCCAAGCAGAAAAGCCACTGCAGCTGCTGCTCTTGTCCTGCAGAGATGGCCAGAGGAGGAACGGTGTCTGGTCTCAGCTGGAATGAATTACTGCATCCCCAAGGAAGCAGGGAGAGTGACCAGTGGAAAGCCTGTGGGTGCACCCATGATAGGAGAATAGGCTTGGATTTCTCTCTTATTTGACCACGTGTCCAGTATGCTTTTTGTTGAAGGTATTAAATTCTATTAGATCTGGTCAGGAATAATTTAATTTCTTCTTAAAATGCTTACTTTGTCTGAAATAAATTCCCTATCCAAACATCTGTCAAAAATTTTCCTTTGAATAATAAGACATAAGGAAGTAATGAAAAGCATTTTGATAAATTTGTCAGTCTCCTTCTCCACTATGGAAAGAATTTTTGCAATTCCACTTTTTGTAATAAAGTTGTTCATAGACAGATATTTCCACAATTTTTTTTTTTAATTTCAAGTGAACAATCAATTGACATTGAATTCTTTTATATACAGTTTTTCTGAAAACTGTTTTTGCTCAACTTCAGAAGGCAACATATCTTTTAAATTGTAAGATTTTCCATTCTGAGGAAAATTGAAAATTGGAGGAAGGACCTTACTAACTTTTTGATTAACTATGGTCAAATAGTCAAATATTGACCAAATCCTGGTTTTGGTTCCACTTAAACAGCAGGTCAACAATGGACTGCTTTTTTTTTCTCCATGTAAATTAGGCTATAAGCTTCCATTTGTTTTTATGTGGAGAGAAACACGAGAGACTTAGGATAATATTTTTCTTAATTTTCTTTAGCTTTTGTGTAGAGAATCTATTAGTGAGTTACAAGACTTCGCTTAGGAAAATCTGTCTGCAAGTAGCACTAGCTCACCTGGTTAATGGAAATTAACTGCTAGATTATGACTCCTGGCTTGCTTGACATACTGTATACAGCTATCAATTTTCTTTTTCAATGCAACACTTCTGTGTTGTCCAGCATGGAATAATTAGCATATTCCATTTTCCTCAGTTTTCATAATTAACAGTATGACTTCCCTTGACAGCCATCTTTGATTTATCTGCAACAAGATTCTCTCTCATACAAAATGGAGACCTACATAGAACAATTTCAACTGGTAACAAGTATTTCCTGAAACGTCTTAAAAGGGATTATATATACTTGAAACCCTTGGGAGCTTTGAGCTCTTTTGCTGAGAAATGGCTACAACTTCTTTCTCTTGTACCTATAAATAAGAACAATTTGTTTTACAGAGGGCTGGAGGTTTTTTTCAGTCTTACTGCAAATCCATTCTTTCTTCTACACCCCCCTTTCCTAAATTCACTGAGGTCTTTCACATTTCTATAGCAGAACTGCCTAGGAATATAATTTAGTGTCAATTTAAGCAATTCATTGCCTTATTCTTGAACATCTGCAAGTAGGCAAACAATGTAAGAAACATTGCAATGCCTGTGCATATACAAAAGTTCTCAAACCTCAATGAAACCATACAACTGCAAACACCAGGCTTTAGGGTGTATTCTGAAAACAATTTTTACTTATGACATTAATCCCGTTACTTTTTATTAGTACACTTTGCAAGAAATAATAAAGTTTGCGATATTCACATCTGTAAAATATTAAAAACATAGACAATAGGCTGCAGCATTAAATTGTGCATCAAACATCTACACAATAGCATGAGTATACTAAATAAGATGAATGCTTGACCCACTGCCTTTACATCTTGTGTACTTCCAGACCAATCTGTTTTTGATGGACAAGGAAGAACAGGACATAAGAAACTCTGGAGACTTTACTGCTGTTTGGTAAGTATTGTTGACAATCTTTTTTGACTTCTGCGTACAATTATCAACTAAATATCAAACAGGAAGAAACTTCCAAAAATCTAAACTCTGCCTTAGTTTAAACTTACAAATTCATCTTTTTCCTTTCTGTGTCAGGAAGTTGACACTGTCAAATGCACTTCACAAGCCCTTGGGCTTGTCCACCTTCCACACTGGGCATTTAATCCTCTCCTCCACAATTTAGTCTTTATAGCATAAAAGAGGAAAAAATTACCACATAGCTCATGAAATTGAACTGTGATTTCCAAAGACTCCTTATGCAATATAAATTCTCGCAATTATGACAGCCTTATGTATTTGTTCTTTGACACAGGTCAAACCTGTGAAAACATTATGCATATACTTCAATATCTCTATCTTATATGATACATTGTGCTGAAGTACCTCAATGCAGATATGATGCATTCCTCCGGTCTTGTTTTTTTGCAGAAAGCTTGCAATGGGACTTTTCTCTCCTAAAGGATGTAGAAGTTCCAGCTTGGTGTTTCCCAGCTCCACAAAAACGGTGTAGACACCATGTTCGGGAAGAGCAACAGTCTCGCTCACCTGTGCTCCTAACACATCTTTATACAAGGACTGAGCTTTCTCCAAATCAGGTACTGCAATTGCTACATGATTAAGTCGGCCCAGTTTCCACAAAGAATTTGGAATGTTTTGAGAGAAGGAATTCAATGATGATAGAGTTCGTATAGTGGCAGCTGAAGTCTGCAATCTGGTAAGGAGCCCTGAAAAAAAGTGAATAGCACTGATAAAATTCGTTTGAGAAAGTATCAATATCTGCTGTTCCCCCTGTTAATGAGGCCTCTTAATTCCTATGTCATATGCACACCAGGGTGCAAAGCTGAGGGTAGACTGAGACCAAGGAAAGAATTAATTCTGCAGTACTAACAGCTCAATGAAATTTTACTCTAGAAACTATGTAATTATTCAGAAGTATATAATTAACACCCCCCCAAACACTAATTTGGTGTAAATTCTTACATATGCTTGTTAGAAAAAAGAACACCTGGCCAAATGTACTAGTCAACTGTGTAATATACTTAAAAGTAATTTCTGAATTTGTCAGAGCTTTTTACAAAATAGGGAGAGAAACTGGGATATGCCCATGCCTCCAGAAATTATAACAACAAACAAGAAAACCAAAACAAAATCTTGGACAGAAATGATACTGCAGGATCCAAAAGATAAAGACTTGAGCTCTCAGCTGTCAAACTAATTCCAGCAACGAAAAAAATGTCATGGTGCATCTGAGGCTTAAGGAATCCTAAAATCCCTTGAGTCTGATTTCTTATTTTCTCTTTCTCCAATGATGAAGTAATTTTCCCTTCTTACTTTTCACATGCCACATGGGTCTTACACTTTGTTTCACTGAACTGTTTCAAGATGATCGTGAACATTTCAGTTCTAACTACCGTGAATATCATGTCCACCTGACCAATAATAATTTAGAAGATTATATTTAAAAAGTCAAAATAATAATAGCTTTTTTTGCCTCTAGTGCCACTGACTTCAGTGTGACTTACAAAAGACTAAGAATATGATTTGGCTCATCATAAATCAAAAAGGTAATTATAAAAAACATTGGATGACCATAGGGCACAAAGATAAGGGCTAACGTAGGCAAAAGATGTAGAAGTTATGGAGAAACTCTCTGCCATGAAAAACTGTTATGGAACCATTCACTGACTGCTTTGACAAGGCATTACTGAACTTTGCATTATCTGTGTCAAATTGCTGTCTTGCTCACAAATAGGTCTAGGGATGCTTGCTTTGTTTTGTTTTTTAAAAAATGTAAAGATATAAAATGAGGATACTTACCAGTGATTTACATTAAAAATTAATCTGTCAGAGTACTAGCATGTGGAGAGATTGGGGGTGGGGAAGAACTTGTGATCGTATCAGTTGTTTCTAGCATCAGAATTAGATGAAAGGATATATGCATAAAAGCCGCATTTTAATTTCATGCCACATCAGAGTTCCCAATGCCTCAAGGCCAAGCTAGAGGCATCTTAGCATTTTGGAAGTCTTTGAAACATTCTTAGCTTTAAATTCACGAATATGAATTACCTATTTTGCTAAGAGATTGTGCCAAGGATGCACTGAGATTCTGGATGCTTTTCAATACACTGAGGATGGCCTGGCTTTCATTTTTTTATACTCTTTTTACTGTGTAAGGTTAATAGTAGCTGTAATTAATCAGCTGGCTTCACTGTATGAAACCGAGAACTCCCACTTCACAGGAATTCAAGACAGCTATCAGTTAATTTTTCTTCACAAAGACAACTGATGCAGTCCTTAAAACTAAGCCTTTCTGAGCATTGTTCTGTGATGAAAGAACAGCTTGTGTGTATTTGAGACTTATAATGACAATGTGCAGTGTATATATTTCCAAAGACTTAGTGACACAAAAGTAAGTTTGTTCAGAATCATTTGATAATACTAAATCAACATCCTACATTCATAACTTCCAGAAACTTGTCCAGTTCTGCAGCTAACTGCCCTGCAGTATTTCTTGCCAGTCTTTCACGCAGTACATCCTGTCATCTCCTTCAGCACAGCCAGAAGTTCTGGAGAATTCTTTTTCACCTGTTACCTTTAGGCTGGCATAGTAAAGCAACTCAGTATTTCAAAGTACTTTTCAACTTTTTACATGTTAAAAAAATTCCCTAGCAACTTCTACACAGAGTAATTATTCTTGTTTTTCAAATGTATATGCTAAAACTATTTTGTAGATAGACTTGCCATCTAAATTCAGCTGTATGAGGGGTGAACAAAGCAACCACCAGAGGAAATACTATGCAATGCTTTGTAATGTACAAAATAAAAAACATGTACTATCTAGTTGGCATAATTAGAGGCATGGATAATTAACTAGGGTTTGACCAGGCCACCAGAGTAAATAATGCATTAAAAACCAAACACCCACCATATAGCCTTTTTTGTCCACCTTCTGTCCTTCTGCTACTTCTAAGTAGCAACCTTTCCTACAATAATTTCTTAAGACCTGATTCAATAGGTACTTTTCCACTTAGAGGAGGTCAGTATTCATCAAAATTCCTTTGAAAAGTAAGGACCAATTACTATCTCATCCATTATGTTTTCTAGAGCCTTTTATTGTTTCATTCCTTCTTCCAAATATTAACAGACCACAGTTCTGTTAATACTACTAAAATGCAGATTTTGCAAGCAATCCTTACTGATGGAAAAGGCTAGGATTTTTCCTATTCTTTTTGATATCTCCCATCTATAATTCTCATTGTACTTCACACAGGGCATACGTGTACATGATTATTATAATCTAATTTCTATTTTGTCTATTTTCAAGTAAATTGACAGTAAGTGGAGACAGACTGTTACTCAGCTATTACAAAAGCAATAGCAAAAAGAATAGAAAATGGTATTTCTGTTGGGTTCTGCCCAAGAAACATTTGATTTTTCTGTTGTTTCCTGGAAAGATAATAGATTGAAAAAGTGAAGTATATTCCTAGGATTCTTATAAAGTCAAAGATACTTAAATACCCACTCACTTGACAATATCATTTATGCATCTCTTTATTTCTTCCTCTCACTTAATGGACTGGGTGGTAGAAATCTATATATTTTTCCCATGAGTTTGTATGGGCAGAGGACTCTTCAGCAGGTTTGGGTTTTGATTATTGTTTTATATTTTATTTATATTTATAATACAATAGCTAATATTTATAATTTGCATTCTATATTGTATTATTAATAATATTTATATTTTTATTAGATTTATTTATATTTTATTTTACATTTGTGAATTTATCCTAGTTCTGGTCATATGCATATGGAGCTTTAATTTTAAACCCATAATTACCAGTATCAGTTGACTGAGATTAAACAAAAAGCATTTGTGTTTTTCTTGGATTATATAGATTAGTAACTATACAGTTACTTAAAATTCTAATCGTCTTCTTCTAATCCAATAACCAAAAGATGACCCTGCAGTGAAAAAGAAAGCTTTTCAGCATACTTCAGACTGAAACCCCATCGCTTTCACATCTCAGGAAAGAAACAGTTATGCATAAATCGCAAAACTAGTCCTATTAACCATTGTGGCTAAATTCTTTATGCACAAAAGCATTTCTCCATTGACTTACAGAATTATTCAAGTAATTCTTAACCTCCTCCAATGTTAAATTACTTTCTCTGCTTCTCTTGAAGCCAAAAGACACTGTGACTAAAGCATCTATCCAAGTATCTGTCCTGCTTGAAAAATTTGCATTTGCTGACCAAATTCACACATGCAGTTGCCTCTCCTTGTCTATACAGCATTTGCCCCTACTGGCCTTTTTAAGGCCTAATTTTTCGAACGCTGACAAACAAATGTGAATTTCTCTAGTTATTTTGTCCTTTAGACCTGGTCTCATATATGATTGCTGGCATCCTAGCCTCAGTGCCACTGCAGAATGTGTGTCATTCTCTGCAGCTTCATTTGAAGAATATTTTAAAATGTATCTATTTGGGTTTTATTCTATTAATGGTTGACTGATGTAGTATTATGCACATCAGAGTTTAAAGATGTACAGTTGTACTGAGGCTTACATTTTATAACAGGGCAGATTATGAACATGAAGTAAGAAGTCTGAAGTGCCCCATAAAAATGAGATCCTCATCCTTCAAATGTTTTATTTATAGGCTCAGTGCTCCTTCTGTGGGGCAGTGTTCAATGACCTCCATGACTAAGTAACCAAACGTAAGCCAAATCCAGATGAATTCAGTCATGCTCTCTATGAGGAGGTTATACAAGTGTGGGTCGCAGTAAGAACCACCGTGTCACTGGGCACCGCTCTACTGCCAACCATGTCATGGTGAGGACAGCTGCCAAGCATGGAGAGGATGCTGTCTCCATCGGGGTCTGGCACACGGGACTGCTCATTAGCTCTCTGGACCAGATGGAGGAAGGGCACAGTCTGGCTGTTCTTGTATCCCAGCAGTTTCAAGGTAGCATTGGCATCTGGGGAACCCTGCCAGCTGATAAGGCTGAGGTCATGCCTGGTGCTGCTCTGCTCTGTGCCAGGGGTGGCTGTAGGGCATCACGTGGGCTCCAGAGATCCTAGAAACTGAGTCTCACTTTGCTGCAGCTCTGGTTTCCTCCATCAAAGTGCAATGACACAGAGGTGTTTTCATCCCCACATCCCACCGATCAACCACTGACAGCACTGAGGCTCTCATTCAATTTTCTCCAGCAGGCCATGGCTACCAAGTAAAACAGCATGGCTTAGGTACAGAGTTTAGCCTGCCCTTACTTATTATTAAGAAAGCGAATGTTCCAGGTAATTATAATTAAGATGAAATAATTTTGCATTTGACCTCCAAGTTGTCACTTAAAAAGACAAGCTCCTCCTTGGGCCACAAGTGTTAAGTTTGCTGCGAAAGTTTATTCTCAGCCGGTTCACGTCAGTTGCTAACATACCCACCGTCTGGGGCACAACCCCTTGTTTTCAGTTCGGCGTTGCTGCGGCCCGCACGGATCCCACGGAGAGCGCGGGCCCGCTCCCGCACCCCGCGGCGGGAGGGGGGCGGCTCGGGCCCGCCCCC
>VXBJ01007278.1:207822-235043 GCA_013400055.1 Nycticryphes semicollaris
CGGGGCCGGGGGTGAATCCGGACCCGCCGCTGCTGCTGGCCAATATCTCCCGCCGCCCGCCCGCTCTTCCCGCCCAGCCCTCCGTTACCGGCCGCCGTGCGCCCCAGGGAGGCCGCCATCTCGCCGCCCCGCCGCTCGCTCCCACCCCGGCCGCAGGCAGGCGGGGCCTGGCGGCGGCGGAGCGGCCGCCCTCCGCCGTCACCGCGGCAGTGGCTGCCGCCCCCGACTGCCTGAGCCAGGAGTCCTCCGGCGCGGTGGCAGCCCGCGGCCGCGTTAGTAGGGCGGGTGCCAGCGGGCCGTCTCGGTGGGAGGTACCGCCGGTGGTTGTGTTGCGCCGAGGTGCCGGCGAGCCCTCGTTCGTTCGGGCGGGCGCTGCAGCCTGGTGCCCGTCCTGGGAGGAGGCGGCTACCCCGGGCAGGAGCGGGAGCAGCAGCAGCCGGTAGCTGGGCCCGCGGAAGGCGGCGGTGCAGTGGCCTTCAGCCGGGCGCTGCCTGTGTGTGAGACAGTGTGCAGGAGGCTGGCAGTAGCAAAGGAGGTCTGTAGGGAGAGTCCTCCCAGTAAAGCATTGTGCAGAAGAGTCTGGGGACAATGAGCTGGCTGACTGATGGGGCTGCGATCCTTCTGTGTCAGGGGCATGAGACATGGCCCCTCGCTGTGATACATCTCAAATAGACAAACAGGCTGTGCCATTTCAAATCTGAAAATACCTGAGTACAGTGCAGATCAAAATCAGTGGTCAAAATGGGTATTTAAAAGTCCCAACAGGGACTGAACAGGCTGGGTCGATAGGCCAAGGTCAGTGGTACAAGGTTCAACAAGGCCAAGTGCTGGCTCCTGCACTTGGGTCACAAGCCCATGCAGCGCTACAGTCCTGGGGAAGACTAGGTGGAGCTGCCCTGTGGAAAAGGACCTGGGAGTGCTGGCTGCCAGCTGGCTGAACAGGAGCCAGCAGTGTGCCCAGGTGGCCAAGAAGGCCAACAGCATCATGGCCTGTATCAGGAATAGTGTGGCCAGCAGGACTGGGGCAGTGATGGTCCCCCTGTACTTGGCACGCACTGGTGAGGCCTTTTGGGCCATCATCACAGGAAGGATGTTGGGGTGCTGGAGTGTTTCCAGAGAAGGTCAACAAAGCTGGTGAGGGATCTGGAGGAGAGGCTGAGGGAGCTGGAGTTGTTCAGCCTGGAGAAAAGGAAGCCAAGGAAGACCTTGCTCTCTACAACCTCCTGAAAGAAGGTTGTAATGAGGTGGGGCTTGGTCTCTTCTCCCAAGTAACAAGGGACAAGAGGAAATGGCCTCGGGTTGTGCCAGGGGATGTTTAGGATGGATATTTGGAAAAATTTATTCACAGAAAGGATTGTCTCAAGCTCTGGAACAGGCTGCCCGGGCGCATCTCTGGAGGTATTTAAAAGATGCGTGGACATGGTGTTGAGGAACATGTTTTAGTGGTAGTTTTGGCAGTGTTGGGTTGATGGTTGGACACAATGATCTTAAAGGTCCCTTCCAACCTAAATGATTCTATGATTCTGTGATTCTAATATATGTCACTTTCAGCTTCCACCTGGGTTGTAAGGTGCCAGATGTGTCGATGATGTTGAGAGAAGCACAGGTACCTCTGCCTGCTGTGGGCCCTGCTCCATGCAACAGGGTTTGAGGGCACAAAGCAGCAGCTTCGTGGCAGTGCTTTGCTGTCTGTGCACTGAATACACTGGTTTTTTGGGGATTTTTTGGTAGGAAGGAAACATGAAAGCAGCAGAAGAATAGCAGAGGCGATAGCAAGAACCAAGTTAGAAGACCGGTCACAGCTGGGACCCAGGACGGGAAGGGCAGTGGGCATAGTGGGTGCAGCTGGGTGGTTTTAGGGACAGATGGCCTCCCCCAGGGTCTGTGGATGCAGTGCTTGATTTGACTTTGTAAGGAACGTTAAGGTAATAGAGCAGCTCAGCCCTGGGCAGCACTGGCTATCAGGGTCGGCATGTGAGTGCCTGCACCCTGTTAGCTGGGAGCATGGGGGTGCCCCGTAACATAAGGTATTTTGCTTACAGAATCGGCTGGAAACATGCGGTTCCAAAATAGCCTTGTATCTAGGTCAGAGAGACAAAACTGGGGAGTTAGGGGACTGCAGCTTTACTATATTTAGAGCAGGTTTTTCTGTGCTGATGAACACCCACTCTAGAGCAATGCCACACTCTTCCCAGGGGAGGAAGCAGCAGCCACCCCCGCCAGTGGTCGCTGCCACCCCCTGCCCGGCACCAGCGGGTGTCACACGGGTGAAGGAGGCGGCCCCGTGGCAGAGCCAGGGGCTTGGAGGCCCGAGTCGGAACTCCCGTGCGCGGAACCTGTGTCGCGTCGGCTTCGGGAGGCGGCCGGACCGCCGAGCCGCGGTCCTGGGGGGCGGTGCCAGGCGGCTGCACGCGGCGGGAAGATGGCGGCAGTGAAGGGACTGGAGATGGGCTTGAGGGTGGCGGGTGCCGCCGCTGCGCGGCCAGAGCGCTTCCTCAGGTACGGCGGGGATCGGGAAACGGGGGGTTCTGTTCGTACCGGCTGTGTTGGAGCATTGGTAGCTCTAGAGAAGAAACTGGAGGAGACTACCCAGGTACAAATCCGAGGAGTAAGGCAGCGGAGGAAGGCAATTGCCTTTTTCAAAGGGCCTGTATCTTGGCTGTTTTGAGTTGTTTAGTGCTATACTGTTTACTTCCTGAAACGTCTGGAGTCCTTAAGATACTATAAGATGCAGCTATAGAAAGGTGGAATAGGCTGTCCAGCTGTTACTTTATGCCCAAAGAGTAATGAAGTTGAAAGGTGTAATAATTATAATGTCTTTATTTCTAGCAATGTTTAGGAGCAGTATGCCAAGAGATGTGTAGAAAGTTAAGCAACAGCAGTAACTGTTGAAAGGTGCTATTCTGTAGCACTAAAATACATCAACAGGTATAAAAAGAGCTGCAGTGTGACCATGTGATTAACTTAATGGCAGGTGTAAAGTGAATGAAAGTTAGTAAATTCTGCAAAGTAGGAAAAAAGAAATTAATATCATCTGTTGTGCTATTTAAAGTTCTTATTTTTTTTTCTGCTCTTAGTGTGCAAGATGGACTGGCTGCTGACTTCAGAACATTAACAAAGACTCTCTATGATTTGAATAAAGGTCTGGGGAGTGATACAGTTCGTGGGGGTGCTTTGAAAGAGCTGGTGATAGAAAATTTTGATGAAGAACAGATTTGGCAACAACTGGAGCTCAGGAACAATGCAGTTCTCGATTTCTTCAAGAAATCCATTGCAAGAGATGCTGAGGATGAAGAACTTTGCCTTCTCTCAGACCAGGAAGAGGATGGCTCTGACACAGAGACCAGCAGTGACAAGGAATTGGAAGACAACATAATGGAAGTAGAGACTGAACAGAAGAGTGTTTATACAAAAGATACAACTAAAGCTAAAGAAAAGCAAGGTAAATTTGAAGAAAGCATAAAGCAGAAATACAGTGATGAGGATTCTGATATTGACTTTGATATTGAAGCACTGGAGCAACAAACTAAAACAGCCAAGGAAGCCACACTGAAAAAAATGGGAAGAAAATCCATAGTGGATGACAAGTTTTTCAAGCTGGCTGAGATGGAAGCCTTTTTAGAACATGCAGAGAAGGAAAACAAAGAGGAGGAAGAAGATGATATTAATTATTTTGAAGACATCATCTCAGATGATGAGGAAGAAGAGTCTGAAGAAGCTAAAGTGAAAGTAAGAATATCAATAAATCAATTTTCAGGTCTCTCTTTTCCTTTAAATCAAGGTCTGATACCTGTTAGAGTGATTATAAATTGTTGAACTTTGAGAGAAACTACCAAGTTAAATTTGATTAGATGACTAGTAACTACTTCTGAAGCTTTACTTTAATATTTAATGTGACTGTCTGGTAACAAAATGTTCTGGTGTAGGGGAGCGCGCTGTCCTGCTATTACAGTCTCTCTTTAGGTAGGTCTTGGCTTTTCACATGAGTAAAGGAAGAGATAGTATGTCATAAGAAATAAGTGACCTTGCAGAGTAGGTGACCCAGCAAATGAAAAAGATGTCACTCAGCACTGACATCTGGCAATTGGGAGATAGCTAAGGTGACTGATGCAGAGTGATGGCACTTTCCTTCTCCAGGGACATGGCTTTGTAACTCTCATTTAACTTAAGTTGCTGAGTACTTGTTTCATAAATAAATCTTTTATTATTTAATACTAACAGAGATTCTCACTAGACAGTAAAAACCATGCCCAGGGTATAAGGGAACCTGGAATGTACGCAGTCCAATGAGTATTCTGCAAAATCTACTGCTTTTAGACTTCTGTATGTGTTGAAATTGGAGACAAATTCAAGTGGTAGAATATTTTAAATACTTGTAAAAGAGGTTAGTTTTATTAAGATTCCCTGTCACAGGTTAGTGCTTCAGTAGACTGAATTACTCTTACAGAAGTAGTGCTATTCCCCAAGTACTAAAGACTTTACAAGGTAGGATACCCCTAGACTTCTGTCAGTCTAACAGTTTTGTTTTGGTTGCTTTTTGGTTTGTTTGGTTTGGTTTTTTTTCCCCTTCTCTCTTAGGCAATTAAAAGTTCTAGAGACTTGACATACAAAGATTTCTTTGATCCAGTCGATGACGATGATTTAGTAGCTAATGATGTTGAAGATGATCAGGAGGAGGAAGCAGACAGTGCTATTGAAGAAGAGAATGAGGAAAGCATGTCTGAGTAAGTATATGCATTATTTGCCGTTAAAATGTCTTTGTAATTGTACATTGAAGTGGAATAGAAAAAGTGTAGATTCCAGGTTTACTTTGGTCATGGTTTGCCATTCTTTGTTACTTGTTGTATGTCAATAATTTGCATTGTTGCCTTATTTAAAAAGTAGTTTATTTACTTTTAAATATTGTATCATGATATTTATTTAAATAATTCAATAGCTATAACTTGAGTTTTTGGAAGTGTTTTTTTGTAGTGTACAGAAGTTTCCCTAGTGTCCCCTGCCTTTAGGTTTCATTGAAAGCCTATTGTATTTCTTAAATGTGGGTTAGTTGTAACAGGTAAACATCTAATGGCTGAAATATCTTCATGTAAAAAATTATAAAGGATTTTCAACCCTTATTTTGTACTAATTTTTAATGTTACAGGGTCGAGGATGTAAATGAATTGATGATGGAGAACAGAAGTAAAGAAGCCTCTAAAAAAGTTACTTTCAGTTTGCCAGATGACAGTGAAACAGAAGATGTTACTGATATGCAGTTAGAGAAGAGCATTGATCTCAGTGAAATAAAGTCTTCTTTTGAGAAGAGACAGGAAAAGGTAATTAGTTTTTTTATTTTGCTAATATTTCAATAATTCAAAACAGTGGCCAATTTTTTTAAATGATTGTGTAATTTGTTCCTAGTTTGGCAAATACAAAAAGGCTATTTACATGTTAAGAAAAAAAAGTGCCTTGTCTACATCATATATATGTATATGCAATCATATATTTCCTCATCTTTATGTGAGGAGGTAGAAGTACTTGAAATAACTATTAATTTTTGCCCTGAGTTTAGTTTTGAATTCTGTTTTAAACTTTGGAAATTGTGTTTTTCAGATGAGTAAAAAAATTAAAAGTTTAGAAGATGAGTTGTTAGAGGAGAAACCTTGGCAGCTTAAAGGAGAAGTGACTGCACAAAAACGACCTGAAAACAGCCTTTTGGAGGAAACAGTACTTTTTGACCATGCAGTCCGAATGGGTAAGCAATGAGAGAGGGCTTTCTAGAAAGCGTGTTGTGTACCATGTTGGGTTCTCTTCCCTTTCTTATTGCTGAAAACCACCCATGATTCAAGGGAAGGGTAACAAATCACTGAGTTAAACTTATCAGTGCATTTTTGAGGTTGTGCATTTTCATGGTGGGGACTACAAGAAATGATAATCTTTTTTGTTAATTTTTAACTTAACTGATATTTCATTAATTTGGTGGCAGATTTAGTCACTTACAAGCCTAATATGATCACCCTCTAAGAGGAAAACATTATTTACTCACCCTGCCTTCATTACTACATTTTTTTAAGGCTTTACTTTTTTTTCTTTCTGTTGTTTATTCTTCATAGAACAAAAAGTATTTATTGCTGGAGAAATATTAATCTGAAAATTCTTCTCTTCTCAGCACCTGTGATCACAGAAGAAACTACTTTTCAGCTTGAGGATATCATTAAACAGAGAATATTGGATGAGGTTAATACCATCTTACTTATTCCTCCCTATTTTCTTCATAGATGTGATTCACAGAGCACATTCCCAGGATGAGTTTGAATCTCTTAAAATGTTAGGTGTAGAGTTATCTTAATTAATTTCTGCAATTTCTGGGGTTTTTTATTCTTTTGCCTTGCTGAATGTGTCTTTAGATTTTTCTAAGGAATTTGGTTTTTACATACCTGTTACATGCTAGGTTTTGGAATGCTTCAAAAAAAAAAAAAGTGTTTGCAGCTAAGACTATAAGGAGCTTATTTGAAATATAATGCCAGTCTGTGAATTTTTTTTTTGTGACCATAAATGTAGCACTCTCAGCATTCTGGATACTAACCAAAACTCAACTGTTTATTTACTTTACTTAAAAGCCACTCATAGAAGATTTGTATCCCACAGCTTGTTGAGGTTTATTGATAATTGAATTTTAAAAAAGTGGTACATATGGGGGAGAATAGTTAAATACTTGAGAAACTTATACATTTGTTATTTTTGTACAGTTTTTGCCCATCCACTAAAAATAAGCATGCAACTTAGAGCTGAAAGTCTTTTATCCCTTTTTTTTTTTTTTTTCAAATGAAAATGTGAAACTTTATATGAAAATGTGAAACTCAATGAGTTCCTGGGAAGCCACATGCATAAACTAATTAATGTGTCAGATAAGGAATACGTAAAACGTTCTAAATATGCTAAATAGCACCTTGACTGTAGTTGCATTTGGTCATTAATTTATTACTTTCTTAGGCATGGGATGATGTAGTACCAAAAGAAAAACCAAAAGAAGAGGCTTTTGAATATAAGAAACGTCTCACTTTGGATCATGAAAAGAGTAAACTGAGTCTCGCCGAGATCTACGAGCAAGAATACATGAAACTTCACCAGGTAACATGAGGAATTGCCTTTCCTTTTGGTTTGAAGTTCACATCACGTAATTTTATATATTCATTTGCACACTGCTAGCTCTGCTTTCATCATGGTGGAAGTACTTCAGTCTTTCCCTTGCTGTTCACAAGGCAGGTGCCTCTGAATAGCATATTGTGTTGGTATCAGTCTTACTGAAGTAAAATAGTTTTATGGATGGTGTTGCAGTAACATTGTGTTATTAATGCAGCAAAAGACCGAAGAGGAAGAAAATCCTGAACACAAAGAAATTCAGGAAATGATGGATTCACTCTTCCTGAAGCTGGATGCACTTTGTAACTTCCATTTCACACCCAAACCAGTAAGTACATGTTTCATAAAGTTGTGTGTTGTTCCCCCTTGACCCCACCCGCCCTGAAACTGGATACTTTAAAATATATTTGGGAAATGGAAAGTAAAGTAAACATTGACTGTTAACTGAGCTTGTTCTTATTTCCTATTATATGCACTATAACTGCCCCTGAACAAAACCAAGTATTTGGTATCGCTGAAAGCTGCTGTGAAATGATGTGCTCAGTCCTGAATATGTTTCTTTGTTTCTAGCCTGTGCCAGAAGTTAAAATAGTTTCGAACCTTCCAGCTATAAGTATGGAAGAAGTAGCACCAGTTGCTGTTAGTGATGCTGCTCTCTTAGCACCAGAGGAGATTAAGGTAAATACAAAAAAACCAATGTGCAGATCTGTATGTTGATAGAAGGGTGTACTGGCTGTCAGATCAATTGGATAATTCAGCCATCTCCAACCTGGCTTCCTCACCCTGAGGATCTTCTTCCCTACCGTTTTAGTACTGATGGTTGTTGGGTCTTTGGGGTGGTTTCTGTGGGATTTTTGAAAATTGGAAGGAGGGGAAAGTTAATTTTATTTGGCTACACTAGGCCATAATAATATGCTTTGGTTTTGTTCTTGATTGTTACATGATGGTAATTATTTTCACAAAATTTATATGGAAGGGGAAAGGTAAATGACAGTAGGGGAAGAGCAGTTAGCCTGTCTTCCATCAACCGTACAAGTCTCACTTCCCAGTTTTGCCAGGTTTTGGCCTTGGCCTTACTGCGGCATCACCCTGAGCAGTGTCAGCACTTGAAAGGATGGAAATGCTAAGACACATTTGAGTACTGTGAGGTGAGCCTTTTCTTTTGCCCGCTTACAGATCTATAAATCTTGTTCTCTTTAGGAAAAGAACAAAGCTGGTGATGTTAAAACAGATGCAGAAAAGACTCCCACAGACAAAAAGCGAGAACGAAGAAAGAAAAAGCTTCGTAAACGCATGAAGTTAAGAGAAAAAGAGAAACGTCAAAAGCTTCTTGAAAAGATGAAACCAGAACAGGGCACAAAACTTAGCAAAAAAGCTGCTGCAGCAAAATTAAAAAGGCTTACAAAAGAAGGCAAAGCATCTCTGCTTAAGGTAAGGCTCTCTAAAGTAGTACTGTATAACTTGGAGCTTCCCAGCTAAAGAATATTGAAATCCCAAGGGCAGATAATACTTAACTGGAGAGAGGAAAGGGAACTTTATCACAAATTACCAGTTTTGTTTCCCTCCCATTCATCTTGGGACAGCTACATCCCCTCATCTTTCTCCATCCCCTCAAAAACTCTTGTACACAAGTGGTATGTTTGCTTGCCGCCCAAACCATCTTATTTATGTGTGAGCAAAGAGAAAAGGTACATGTAGCTGCTGGAAAAAAGAGGTAGAAAGAAGACCTGCAAAGAACAAATGCATACTTTTATTTATTTATTTATATTTTCCCTTCTTCCCCCAGTGCCCCTCCTTACTTTCCCCTCTGTTCTTTTGAACTCCAGTTTTGGTAGGACTGTTCTAATCCTTGCCTGTAACTGCCTTATGCAAAGTAGTGTTGAATGTCTTTCTAGTCCTGATTTTGCTGATTATCCCGATGGTATGATGTCAGCGTAGAGGCCTGAAAAAATCCAGCTCTGGTGGCACTTTGCAGTGACCTCGTTGTTCATAATGCATATTTATGTAGATGTTACTGCTTTCATTACAAATAAATCATACTGAATGGTTGTTGGAACCTTTAGAAGCTTATTCAGAGTATGAAATATATTTGAGTTTGTAAGCAACTTGATCTTTAGATGTCGAAAAATATGAAAAACTGTATGATACAATTATGTTATATCAAAGTGTATTCACAAAACATCATTGTTTGCATTAGGTACTACTTTTTTATTTATTTAAAAGTTCACAAGGTGGTGTTCCTGCAAATACTAAGACTTAGGCTCTTATTTCCTGCGTTTGATCTGTCCCACTTGATGAAAAGGGAGTGCTTGCACGCGTAAGTGAGCATGAGGTTTCCTTTTAGTCGTTCCTAAGCTTTGAGTAACTCAAGGTAGTTCAAAGCAGAATATTGCTGTTTAACTAGTTATTGTGGAGCCCTCTCTGTGGTCGAGACTCTATAGTCTAAGTCACATTGATTTTGTTCTGTGTGCTATAAAACAGTAAACTTATGTACCACCTAGGGTGCCTTATAAAGTAAATTTTAACAATCTCTGAAATTTTGAGTTATTAGACACCACTAGGAAGAATAACTTGATTACTTCTGAACATTTGTGCTTACCTCTTCAAAAGGAGAGCAGAACACAAAATACTGCAATGTAGTTGTAGCATATGATGCACCAGGAGCTATTCTTGATGCCTCTTCTTCCTGGCTGTGCTGATTACTAATGAGAAAAGGAATGTGCTCTTTCTTCAGATGGCAAGAGTGGTATAAGAAAGTAATGAAAACTATCATTTGAAAATCATTTACGGAATTTTTTTTAAGTCAAATAGCACGATATGTGAGTGACTGGTAAGCAGTTTGTGTGTTTCTTGGTTATAACAAGTATTTTGTCTGTGGACAGGATGAAGGGAAAGACAAGGTCTTGAAGTCATCCCAGGCATTCTTCTCTCAACTACAAGATCAAGTTAAAATGGAAATTAAAGATGCAAGCAAATTAAAGAAGAAACAGAAGAAGCAGAAAACACTCTCTGTTCATAAACTAAAATTGTAATTTACCTTTTTATGTATGGTGCTTGTATATATTAAAAGGTTTCTACATGAATGCTAAATTGAAGTTTAAACTGGTTCCCCTTGCTTAAGAAAGATCATACTGTCTTTCGCCCTTTGCTATTAAACGAAATTTTAAATTCTGAGGGCAAGATGTTTAAAATGCAGCAGTCCCAGTGCGTGGGTTGCTCTTAGCATCCGCGCTCTGCTCCCCTGGCCTGGGCACCGCTATCGCCGGTAGATTGCTCTGGTCTGGCGACGGGGCGGGGCACGGGCCGGCGGCCCCTCGCGCCCCCTCATGGAGCGGTGCGCGGCAACAGCGCTGGTGCGTGAGGCCAGGCAGGTGGGCGGCGGGATGAAGGGGCCGGGTGGGCGGGAGGGAGGCTCCTCCGGTCCGCGGGGCACGGGTAGGTTCAGCGGCTGCAGGCGCCACCATCCGCGTTGGGAACGCGTAGCGGCTCCTGCGGTGTACGGAGCGGGGCAGCCGGTCCGGTACAGGCCCGGGAGAGCGCGGCCCGGCCGGCGCCGCCCCTCGGGGCTCCAGAGCGCCACAGCAGCGGTGGACCAGTGCTTGGCACACAGGTTCATGCTGTACGTGCGCTGTAAAGGGTGCAGTTGGCACCAAATACATATACCTAGAAGTAGCAAGCAAGATAATAAAAATTAGAGGATTTGACTATATTCTTAACGTTGAATTGTGTCACAAGTTTTCACTTAGATGACCAAGTGAACACGGCATGTAAATAGTCAAGGTGTGTAGAAATATTTCCATGCTTTAAACCATTCCCATGAAGCTAGAGGCGGTGCTCAGCGTGACCATGGCGGTGTGCGTGCGTGCTTGCCTGCCGCAGGAGACCGTAAAGGTACATTTGCCTTGTAGCACTTAAGGATTGCTTGACTTTTCTGCTTTTAGGGTTTTTTTGTTGGTTGGTTATTTTTTTTTTTCTTCTTCACTGCTCAGCTTTGTTATATTTGGTACTTTAGAATATCTTTTTTTTTTTTTCTTGAAGGTATGTCAGAAAATTACAGATGGAAAATGCAATGCCAAGAAACGTCGTCTTTTTTTTCTCTTCAGTATTACAGAATAAGGAAATAATGGCCTGAACGCAGTTGCCTGTGCCATGTAAATACCTTGAAGTTTTGTAATGGCAGAAGCTAAGTCTCAAGAAACTAAAAGATCCCGAATAAATTTGTCACTCAGCAGAAATAAGAAAAAAAAAGTATCAACAAAAAAAGTAGGAGGTAAAGAAACACCACCTATACCTACAGCATCCTCCTCTATTGTTTCTTTTTTTAACAATGTGCCCCCTACCAAAATTACCTGTCCCATGTGTGGGCAAATGGTGCCAAGATACAGAATAAATGAGCACATGGATGAAACATGTTGCAGCAACCATGCTGAGCCCAGTGTCGTTGATTCAACACTCAACTCTTTCAGGAATCAGAGTTCCCTAGCAGCTGCAAATGTGAACAGTAATTCCAGCTCATATTTTTCAAGAAACCTCTTAAATCTAGAAAAAAGTCCTTCCAAAAGCAGCTCATTGAAAGCAGAAGGGAATGCAACACCACAGATTAGTCCTTATTTTAGTAGTAATAGTTCAGTCTGTAGTGTTAAGAACCAACCACAGACTCAAACAGTTAAAATAGTCTCTTTGGGAAGCTTGTCATCTAAACTGTCCAGAAGACGTAGCCAGGGAGGAAAACAGATTGTGTATAAAGAGATAGACTCTTCATCTCTGGCTGTTCAAAGTATGTACAAAACTGATGCAGCATGGGATGATGATGATGAGATTTATGCTGGGCATAGTTCTCAGAAAGAAAATCACCTTTCCCAGAGAGAGCACCAGGAACAAAATTTTTCAAAGGAGGAACCTGAATTTCAAGAAGAAACAGACAAATGTAATGGAGAAGACTTTATGGATATTGTTCAGGTATCACTACCAGCAGGCAACATTAATAGCAAAAGGATACCAATTGCTACAAGGAGCACCAAACCAGAAAGTACAGCTGAGGGTGTGATACTTAGTTCGGCTAGATTTGAAACACATCTAGCCACTTGTACTTCAGCAGAGCTGACCAATGGTTTGGAAGTCAAGACTCAGTCTCACACTCAGGTTATTCCTTCTTCTAAGACAGAAGTGAACTGTGGTACACAAGATTGCTTTAGCAAAGCTGATGTACAGCTACTTCCCATGGAAGTTAATGAAGACTTTGAGGATGAGATTAGTCATACTTTGTCAGAAACTGTGGAAAAGGTGGCATTTCAAAATCGTATTGGGGACATTTTAGACAAAATAAATGAGGTTAGCTCTGTGCCTGGCTCTCCTGGTCACCCATACTACCTCCAGAATTTTTTAGTAGTGCTGCGAGCAGTCTTGGAGAATGAAGATGATGTCAGACTTTTTGATGAGCAAGATATGAACATTATAACCAAGTTCTGCAGATTATCAGGTATCTTTATTTATTTACATATATATTTTCACATTACCTCCTGTAGAGAGAACTGTTACGGAGTTTTATGTGAAGAGTGCTATACCAATGGCCAGGTTAACTTGATAAATTCCATAAGGGAAGAAGCTCCTTTTCCTCAGGAGATGTACACCTCAGTGGCTTCTTGCAGGTAAAATTTCCTAATAAGGCTTTAATGGAAGCTAATGATAAATAGTGAAGAATTGTAAGAAATGAGGAGAGAATGATCTGGTTTTTTTGACTACTCATTTTACTGTTTTAATACCATTTTTTAGAATCTGAAGTCAAGTTGCTGCAGCATTTAATCATGTTTCCCAGAAAGGAAACTTGTAGCACAGCAAGAGGGTATCAGTTAACACCAAGCCTTAGATGAGCAGTACATTACAAGATGGGGTTATGAAAAGGCCTGTGCTGTATACACAGACCTTGAGAAACAGACACAAAACATTTTAGAAGTGGTGATTGTGAGCTTTAATTTGGCACATTTACAGATGACTTTCGTGCTTGGTGTGAATCCATGGTTATCCCTGTGATTATTATTCAGCGTTAGGAATGCTATTTACTACAATAATTTTCTTGTAGGTTGCTTAGTACTTATTAATTCTAATTAACTTCAGTAGGAGCCAGAATGTTGGAGATTTAAGCCCTCCATATTTAGGCAAGATTCAGAGCAGACATGTTGCCTGAATTCAAGTTTTACAGTAAAAGCATGGCAGAAGTGATAATAAAACTAACCCTCCACATTGTATGTATAACTTGTTTTCAATGGTAATTAAGAATAGTTTTTTATGAGCACTTGAACAGCAAATTTGGAGCATCAAAACGGAAATAAGTTTATAATAACTTCTACAAGAAAATCTATATCTCAGAGTATTGCAGGCATAAACTTTTACATTGTTTGAAGCTACTATGGTAATATACAGCTGCCTGACAAAGTGTTTTTGGAGACATGCTCATATGAGCTCAGTTTGTGCATGTGAACATACGAGATGAACATACGAAAGGGACAGTTGCCTGCATACCTCTTGGTGAAAACAATCAAAAACATTTATTAATACATTGTGTTTGGCTTAATTAACAGGCTGTAAAGTTTATCACATTACAGAATAGTATTTCCCAGTGTGATATTGTTACGTATTTTGGTCTTTCTTCCCTCTGTAGTTTTTATTTGTTTTTTTCTGCACTAGCGTACATCAGTCTTTAGACTGTTTCTCCGTCACAAAATGGAAGAAAACTGTTCTAGCTGTTCAGAGCACTTAGTTGTTCAATGTTTGTTTCTATAAAGTTCCAAATGATATTCTGGGTTGACACCACAAGACATTGTAAAAGAGAATATTAAGGCCATGACTTATGATTAGCAATTACATGAAATTTTTCCAAAACCAAAAGTCAGTTTTTCAGTGTGTTTTTCTAATAACCTGTATAGATGTGGAGAATCATAGAATGAGGTTAGGTCAGTGTATATGACATCACAAAGGTTTTAATGCAGGATATTGAATAAGAAAAATAGAGATGTGTTGGTTCAGCTTTTTAGGAAGAAATATAGCCCTGCTAAGTAGTTCACAGTCTCAGTTCCATATGAAAATTGAGTCAGTGCCTAAGTGTTTCCCTAGGAAGCAATTAAACGGTGGGAAAGCAATCTCAGAAATGTCTTTTATGACTTAAGATCTTCTTCAAAAGTTTAGCAGCTGGAAAGGACCATATGAACAGTCTTCATTTTTCCCCAGTGGAAAAGTCAGCTAAGATGACACAAAGCTTCTTAAGAGATGGTTGCTGAAAGGGTAAAGAAAGTCTAGGAGAGGAAGCAGGGCTCTAAACTTACATGGGTATTTCTGCAGTGGTTACCTCGTCACAGTTAAGCTCTTACAGATTATATTATAATAATTACAACTATGCAGTAATACCAAATATTTAAGAATTCAAGAATAATACTATGAGAATATTGTAAGTAAGGTAAGTTCATAACATAGGACTGTATTTGTCAGGGAGCAGCAAGAGCAGACTACCCTGCATGGAAAGATGAGCCAGGAGCCGAAGGGAACAGTAGGGCAGGCAGGGGCCATATCCTCTTCTCACCTGCAACGTGCACAAAGCAGAAGAGCAGAGTGGATCCAGTGCCAGTATCACAGTCAGCCATGCACCAGTCGTCGCAGGTCTTCAGACAAGTCTGCAGCGATGAGGCAGGCGCAAGGTGAATCCAGCTCAGCAAGGTGCCTGGCTGGGCGCTGGCACACTGCAGCAAAGTTCAATCAAGAGTGCAGGCCACCAGCCCGAGCTTACATGCAGCTCCTGAGCAAATGGGGGGAGTCTCATGCAGCTCTTCCCAGCAGCCTGAGCCCCGCTTACAGAGCTGCACCATATCAGACCTGACCTTGAACACAAGCAGCCAAACCTGTGCGGGCTGGGATGGGGCTTAAAAATATTACAGTAGTTAACTTTCTCCACCTAAATATATATACAGTGACATCCTGGAGCTTGATAATGCCTTGTTTATGTTGTGATAGTTAAAATAGAGATATAAAGAAAGAATGCAATATAAAAACAACAAAACTCTTTGTTACTGGTTCTCTGAGGCAAGAGGGCATAACTTGCATCCAAAGAAGATCTAGGAATAAATTTAGAGCATTACTGGATGCAGGATTTGGTTATTTTGACAAATACTAAAAGAAATGTTCAACATACAGCCTCCAGGTTTCCACACTCCCTTCTTTGGATGAGTACAACACTGATCAGTAATAGTAACTTGTTCTATCAAATAAAGGAAGTGCTTCTCTTTCAGAAGTGTGATTTCAGTATTCCCTTCTCACAGCAGTTCAGGATACAGAAATAATTATTGCAGAGGGGTGCTGATAAATCCACTTCTGCACTAACTGCTAGAGTCACAAATAAAGCAGTCTCTCCTTGCAGGGTAGGAAAATGCAACGATTCAGCTATGAGAAGTGATTGGATAGCATTAAGTCAATAGATAATGCATTCTGGACAAATGACAGATGGATGTCATTTCCTTCAAGAAATCTTAGACAGAATGCTTTAAAGGTTCAGGTAGATGGGTTATCTCTTCCACTTATGAAGTTTCTGCCCAAGCAGGTGTTGTCTTTCAGTTAGCATACCCTTCCCCCCAACATGCTCAATACTATAAAAGTTGCTTGAACATAGGTATTCTCCAGTATTTCATTATTTTCTGCTGAAATGTCTAAAATGTCATTTATCTCTAATGTTTATTGTGAAAGGAATGATATTTTAAAAAGTATTAAACAGGAAGCAATGCTTCCTTCCGTCCTGCCCAGTTTTCTCAAAAGTGGGTGGTCTTTGTGTTGGATGTAGAGCACTGCCAATTTTTTAAGTACGGAAACAGTAAATAAAAGTGTAGAAAAGCAGAGATGTATCTGTAACAAGCAATCTGCAGTGCAATGTTAGGCTTTGTGCTCGAGATGAGTTCTACCTGAATTTAGGTGTAATATTTAAAAAGTATTTTTTGTATTCTCCATGTTTAATTTTACTGCACGTTGCAATTAGAAAAAATTAAATGCAAGCACATAGCTCTAGTGATGCTACTTAATACATTTTGTGAAATCCTACTTCCTTTTTATACAACCAAAAAATCTTATCTGAGGAACATTGATTTATAGTCACCAGTGGAAATGAGGTACAGAAAACTAAAAAAGAATGTGGGTTTTTTTCTGTTCACTTTAACTAATCAGAGGGCGAACTTTTCTAAGATCTTCTGCATCTTTTTGCTGATTTTTGAAGTTGGAGCAAATTTTTAAAATCGGTTATACACCTGAAACTTTAAGAGCTACAAAAGAAAAAATCTCTCAAACTTCAAAGGTAATGTACTGCAGAACAGGATGCTTAAGAAGCAATAAATTACTTCTGCAACACCTTTTTATTCTTCTGTTTGTCATTCAGATCCTTTAGATGGAAAGCAGTCCCCACATGCCTTTGTAGGATTGCAGCCCTGGTTTGGTCAGGTTCCGTGGTCTGCAGAAGGGATGTTCATGTGTTACTCAACCTTTTGCTTTTTCCAGAGGTGTAAAAACTGGAGACAGACTAAAAAAATCTTTTTAAGGACAGAATAATTAAATAAGCGTGTAAAAGTTAACTACCATTTCTTAAATATATCTAGATCTGGTAGTACTTCAGTGTCTGCTTTTATTACTGATGAGTTTGGGTTAAAAGCAGACAGGTATAAAAACCCAGAAGTTAATGAGGTACGAATTGAGTATTCAAAAGGGTGCTGAATGTTGTAACAATAACTAGACTATTTTCAGCTAAGATTTAATAAGCTGTTTTGTTGAATTTCAGCATTGTTAGTATTTTAAAAGTATTTTTAAAAGTACTTTAGGAGGGCACTTCCCAGATAAAAATAAAATTGATAGGAGGGTTTTTTTCTCTTTGTTTTCAGAGATATATTAGTAAAATCAAGCTTGTCTTTGGAAAAATAAGAATCTGAAGACTACTAAACAGAGGTATTCTGTGATTATGAAATCATTCTGTCAGACTACAGCTTCTTTTGTTCCCCAGCATCAAAGAGCTGGTTATTGAAAGTGTTAAAGCAAAAAGACTTATTTAACATTACAATAGGTAGGGTTTAGAATTGAAGTTGTCTTTTCCTAGAAAACACATCAATTCTGAAAGGGTAAGAATGTTCAAAATGCATTTTAGCAATGTTCATTACCTACTAAATACATTGTAATAATCTTTTACCTACAAAACTTGAAGATTCTAATGAGCAATAATTACTTGGAAAGGTATGTTCTGGTATTTTACCAAGTCTACTTGTAGAACATGGGCAGATGATTGTAAATGTGTTTTAGAGGATGTCTGCATCAAAGTAATTTTCCCAGGTAAGGTAGTGATTATGCATAGTAGTGTGTTTTAGAATTTAATTTTCTTTTTATCCTTCCCTGCTTTAAATAAAATTTGCAGTTGGTGGACAGAAGTTATATGTGAGACTTTTTCAACGCAAGCTGAACTGGTTAAAGGTGAACAAAATAGAGTATGGAGAGATAAGTATGGATTTGTCACCAATAATTGAAGAGCTGGCTGCAGCCAGGTTTCTGCAAACAGGTATGGCCAGCATTAATAAATTTTAAAAATACTATAAATAAAATCTGCAGTTGTGTCATGTTTAATGCCCTACATGCTTGTCTGTGCCTTCAGAAGAGAGAGGAGCAGAACAAAGGTGGGGTTTTTTTGCACTGGGCAAAGCTTTATCCATCAGGCAGACAAGTTTTTCTGAGCAGCATTTTCTTGTACCTCAGCAGAATTTCTTTGTGTTTGCTTTTGTTTTGAAGTTGCAAAGGGATTTATTACTGATTCTTCTATTCCTTCAAACTGGATCTGTGAAAAGAATGAATTTCAAGCTGAACCAGCTAGCAACTATAATATATGTTTGAAAAATCTAAATACCTACGTTATATGAATGTACTATACTTTGAGCTGTTGCTTGAGTGTTTATGTATAGCACATAACGAATATATGTGGATCATTTTACTTTTAGAATCTGAACTGGAAGACCTGTGTGAAGGGTTGGATTTGCTTTCAGCCCCTGAGCTAAAAACATTGGCAAAGATCTTTCATTTGCCAAACCCAAACGGTCAGAAACAGCAACTTGTGGATGATTTTCTGAGGTTGGCAAAACAACGTTCAGTGTTCAGCAAGAGTCAGGCTGGTATTGGAACAGTGATTTTGAAAAGGTAATTCTGTTTATAGTTAGATTTTGCAGGTGAATGTAAGTTACGCTTCAAAGGACTCAATCTCGATGCTTTTTGAAGAGAGGAATGCATATAGTAAATTTATGCATAAAAAGGGCAGCGTTAAATTTTGATTCACAGTGCATCAAACAGAAGGATAGTAGACTTTTTTTTTTAAACTGTGTTATGCTTTTCAGCTATGGGCATGGTTATCTATCTCCAAAGATACTCAGTTATATAGAGACACATTTCTGAATTATTTAAAGCAAAATCAGTGCAGAAAAATACCTAAATACCTAGGAAGACAAAGGGAAAGTCACTGCCTATTAAAGGACTTTTTTTTGCGGGGTAAGCTCTTTTAGTAAAATTAGAGGGGAGCAATTATATCTTTTTTTGTGATTGACTTTGTACTTTAACACAGAGCCTCCTTTTAGGCAATATTTTTAGAGAGAAAAGATTGTTTGCTTGACAAAGTGAATTTTTTCACTGTGGTGAAGAATGCCCAAATGAATCAAATGCCCTTGACTTCTAGATCTTCTGGGGTCCAGGTTCAGGTTTAGGGTGTCATTCTGAGTGATAACAGCATTACCGTGTTTAAAGCTGGATCTGTAGCTAGAACATCCACAAAAAGCCTAGGAATATGGACTACAGTAATAGCCAGGGTACTGGTGCTAGGGTACAAGTCAGTTCTGGACTTCATAAGCTTTCTTATGCAGTTACCTTCTGTAACCAATACCCAAACTTAACTGTTAGAATAATAATGTGTATAAACAAAGGTTGCTTGTCTAGCAGTTAGTTTGTCTTGTAGGCTGGAGAACTAGGGTCTGAACTCTGTAACTGTGAAATGCTTTCTGTACAAAATGCAGGTTGGGTAGAAAACTGACAAATACCAGTACGTACTGCGTTTGCTTCAGTAACACAGTTTGTCTTTCCTGTGGTAATTTTTTTTTCAAATGAGAGAGATATAAAGTTTTGCCAAGTTTTTTGGACATATATTTATGGACATATATTTATTGGACAGATATTCCCCCCCAGCTGCAATGCTAGTTACTCCATGAGGACAGAGACGATCCTGTTGTAAATCTGTGCTGTCTGATGGACCAATAACAGAAATCTTGTCTTGTATGAAAAGACTGGATGAAGATGTGCTAATGGAGATACCCTAAAACAAGAGATCTCAAATTGTGATCTATAATCATTGCCCCAACAGCAAACCAAATCTTACTGCTTGTTGGCACTGAATGGCATAGCAACAGGAGTGCCTCCACACAGAGGGCAGTTAGTTCCGATTCTATTCTGCTTGAAGTTTGGCCCTTAAATTTTTTTATTAATTAATGCATTTCTTTGGCTTTTCACTAGAGATTACATGCACTATATAGTTTCTCAAGCTGCTTCTTTCAAGGAAAGTAAATTTTAAACATTAATTGATTTGAAAACTAAGTTATTCTCATACTTCATACAGTATATTTGAACTTTTATAAGTGATGGGAAAACCCATTTGTTACAATTATTTTATTTGTCCTTCCAGGGTGAAGGACATGGCTGGAAAATCTGTCAGAATCTGTAAAGGTCCTCGGGCTGTCTTTTCTCGAATTCTGCTGCTATTTTCACTGCCTGAGTCAATGGAGGATGAAGAAGCTGGTAGTGCTGGTCAAGGCCAGCTCTCCACAGTCCTTATGGTAAACATGGGGCGTATGGTATTCCCCAGTTACACTGTAAATAGGAAAACACAAGTCTTCCAGGACAGAGAAGATCTTATCAGGTAGGGGCAGCTTTGGCAGTTTGGAAATCTGTTTATTTCTAGAAAAGCTTTACTGCAGTACTTGTGTAGGTGTAAGTAGGTTGAAGTGCACTATTGCAATGATTTAAATGGCATTTTTGTATACAGGTATGACTTGTAACTCACAGTGGCTTGCATTTTGAACCAAAATACCATATACTTTTGCTTCATGATCACCTGGTGATGAAAGTTGTTCTCTAGTTTTTAAGTAATTTTAAACATAATGTACCCTGCTAGTATGATCCTACAAGATTAAGAATAAAGTTGGCTGCATGGTTCAATGTCTTTGGAGACTGCAAGGGAGTTTTTAAAATATATGGAAGAATTGATTTATTTTAACTATAGATGATTTTTGAGCCTAATACAGTTATTATGTTGGGTTTTTCCCCTTAGGTATGCAGCTGCTGCTCATCTGTCAAATGATGTAGGCACTGCAATGGTAAATGGGAACTGGGAAGAAGCTAATCAGCTATATATGTGTGCTAAAGAAACCTGGAACGAACTGAAAAATCACCCCTCTTTGAGGTAGTGAACTGGAAACTAGCCTAGTGTTCATATGAAACTATTAATTGTATTATCTTACTTTCAGTACTTTTCCTTTAGAGAGAGGCTTATGGACTAGTGATATTATTTAAGCCTGATAAATTCAGAAGTTTTAATATTCCTGAAAGCTTTGAACTTCCTGGTTGGTTGTCTAGCTTTTAAGTGATGATATGAAAATGCCTTTTTTTTATAAAAACCTGTGAATGAATTGGTAGGCATGGATAAAACAGCAAAATATTTCTGTTCTATGTGTCAATGCAGGAAAACAAGAGCCTTGCATTTCCCTTGTCATAGTTTGTTTTTAATGGCTTTTAGACAAATAGCAATAAGCAGAATTTAAAACTCACTGTGAACAAAAGAATGTTGCTGATGTTACGGGAAAACATACTGGGTTATTCATCTCTTCAAACTTGCAAGTGGGTGTCATTCAGGAAATGTTACAAAAGATGCAAGAACTGAAATAGCATGTATTGTTTTTCAAGCTTCCTTCATGAATTTTTCTTTCAATTATTTTGTTTTCCAGCTTAATACACTGAAAATCAAAACCTTATGTTTGGCATTATATTAATTTTCATGGCAACTGATTTAAAATAATATTCGCAGAGGGTCCTTGGAGGGCTATTCCATTTCACGAACTGAAGACAGTGGCAAAACCTATTTTGATTTCAATAAGACATTCAAAAGACTTTGTCTTGAAGCATATAGGTGGCTACCCAAAAGATTTTAGTCTTCCTTTAAATGTCAGGAAATGCCTGTTCTGGCCTTTTTCTTTTGTTCATCTGTGTTTCTAAAGTTAACCCTCTGACTTACAAGTGACAAAACATGATGTAATAAATTACTGGTTTGCATCTGATGTAAAATTTATTAACTAGTAATTCCACTAGTGTTGAAAGCAAAATATGCTTTGCAAGTGCAGCTTGCACCTGCTACCTCAGCTAAACTCTTCTCATACCTTTGGGTTCTTGACTGAAATACTGATTTCAGTTCAGTTTTGATATGTAAGTAATTTAATCTTTTTCAATGCTTTAGGTATAAGTAGTCCTAGTGAGAGAATTTTTTAGAATTTAAATTGCCATCATTCAATTGATCTGAGCTGCTCTTATCTTTCAGCTATCACAGAGCTTTACCTGAGTATCTGCGACATTTCACGGTTGGCTGGGTGTATACAAGAATCCTTTCTCAAGGTGTTGAAATTTTGCAGAGACTTCACATGTATGAGGTAAAGTGATGAATAGCAGTACGTGTTTAATGTAGTATTGTACATCAATTTACATTTCTGATGTGGCTGGAAAACGGTGATAATGTTTGCTAGGTCTTGCTACAGTTCTCTTAACAGGTTACTTTTAAGAAAAATGAGCCTTTTTTCTTGGTGCTTTAGAAAGTTTTACGTTGTTTTGATTTTTGCTATGCTTTGGAAATTTATTGTATGTAATATACCATAAGACTGTTGTTGAGACATTGTTTTATTATTTAAAGATAAGAGTGTTTCACGAGATTTGGTTATTGCATTTAAGTAAGAAAATCTTGGAAGAAAATAAAATCTTCTATGAAATCCTTGCCTCTTCAGTTTAGGAGCTAACATCTCCCTCCAAAGGCTTCTGACTTACACCCTAAAGCAAACCAGAGTATTCTGAAAAAGACTGCCCCTGCAGAAAGGCAACAAGTAATATTCAAGTCTTTTTCATATACAATGAGGAATGCATAAAGGACAAAAAATATTGTGGTTTTGGCAGCTACTCTTTAAGTTTACGTAAAAATATCTCTGTTCTAGTGATTTTAAGATACACCCATGTGCCTGAATGTGTTGGGTGCTGGAGTAAAAATGGGGTTTGAATTGTGCAGAGACAAAGTTGTATAGCACCCAGTAGTTCTAAGGGAAAGCTAATTATAGAATGAAACTTCAACTTGGTTTTCTAACTCAATTAATAAAGTTAAAATCCTGTTGCTACAGGAAGCGGTGCAGGAGCTGCAGGCTCTTCTGTCTCAGGATGTGTACTGTACTGACAGCAGAGGGCGATGGTGGGATCGACTGGCACTGAATTTACATCAGCACTTGAAAAACACTAAGAAGGTATCTTCACAACTGCGTGCTGTAAAGCTGGAAACACTGCAGTCATTGTCTGAAAACATTTTAAAAAGATATTTCATATGAGAAGATCAGAGGGTTAGGCTGTCCTAAAAATGCAGATATTGGTAGGAATCCCAAGGTCAGGCAACCAGTTTCTTTTAAAAATCACAATATTGAGTGTACCCTCATCCTTGGTTGACCTTTTAGTTTGTTGCATCGAAAAGCACTGTTTGGCATGAAGTATGGAGTTATCAGGCAGCAGCTTCCGTGCTGTTCTGCCTTATAAATTTGTCTAATCTGTGAGAAGCAGAGAAATTTCTTGCAGTAAACACTTCTGCTTCTGAGCATGAGTCGTGATGAGGCCATATCTGGAATGAAAAAAACTCAAACATGATTGGAAGGAGTTTTTAATGTTTTCAAACAAAAAAGTCAAGGGGATTAAGTCCTTGGCTAACTGTTACCAATGGGGAAAAGGTTGTCTTCTATATCTGGACCAGTTTTGTTGGGGGGATTCTGCTGTAAGGGATCAAGCAGGAGACAACCCCATTTCTGATCTGTTACTTGTACACAGCTCTGGCAGGGTTATCAGTCTTGAACAGCAAATTTAAACTATTTCCATGACCCAGCAGGAGAAACTATAACTGACCACCCTTAGACTGGTAAAGAACATAAAAAAATTAATCTTGGTCTGTTGAGTGATCTCCCCTCTTAGGAAGGCAGAGGAGGGAAGCAGAGGTTTTGAGGTAATCTTAGCTTTTGCTGCACCTTTGCCCTTTTCCCTTCCAGTAGGACACACAAACCAGTAGGGTGTTTGTATAAGCAAAACACATTATTTGTACAGTGGATAAATCTGCCAGTCTCGAGTCTGAATGAAACAGGCTTTTAGAAACACTGTGTACATGGTGAGCAGTCTTTGAGTTTCCTGAGTGATTAGCTGGCATGTAGCCAAATGAGGGAAAAATAACCCTATGGGAATGGCAAAAATTGTGTGCAAGGATTATTGTAAATCTCTGTAGAACTTTCTGGCACCTCTGGATAGATTTCTGTAGCAGAATGTAAAGAAACCAGAAAAGCTGCAAGCTGCTGTACAGGCTGCGTCGTTGAATTCCCTGTGAGCCAGCACTGGCCTTTCACAGACTTTCTTTTCAAGAGCCACAAGGTGTAGAAGCCACTTTCACTCATTTTAGGGCTCAGTTGCAGTTCCAGGAATTTTTTGTGCATGAAACAGGTTGTAGTTCTATTTGGTCTGAGGAGTTATAAATGCAGGATGTTATATCCATTTTTCCTGTCTGTTGCATATAAGGGAGGAATATTTTTGATGACTGAAAATAAAACTGTAGGGCGATATCCTACATATGTTCACAGTGAAGCTTGGGCAGACCTAAAATCAACTTTTAATTAAAAGAGAAAGCAGCCTGGTCTAATTAAACACAGCCAAGGTACCTGACTAACTTTGCAATGAAAAATAGAATTAAAAAAAATTTTTAACTCCAGGAACATTAGCAACTGTAGTTAAAATAAAATAAGCAGACAATGACTTTTATTCCCTTGATGTTACTTCATTGCCTCACTAAGGCAATTAGGCAACTGGGATTAAAGTTGCCTCACTAAGGCAACTGGGATTGAAGTCCTTTTACTTTGTGTTGCATTTTAATTCTTTAATTCAGTCTGTTATAAGAAAATAATATCACAAGCTGTCAAACATCTGCAGTTGTCTCTTCTGCATCTTACGTCCCCATATCAAGTTTTTTCCGGATTTGGAATTACAAGTTGTACAAAGGAAGAGTTAGTCTCAGTTCCTTATTTACAAATTAGGACAAAGTGCCTTCCTCACATCGCAGAAAGAGAATTTGTCAGAACCAAGATCTGAATTAATTTATGGAGTCCATATTTAACCCTGGATGATCTCCATTACAGTAGTGCATTGGTGTACTACATTCTTGCACTGCTCACCTGGTCCTTCTGTTTCTGTATTACATGCAGTTAAGAAGCTGGATTAAAAATATTGAACTGTTTTACCTTAGAACCAACTCTTTTTTTTGTGGTCACTTATGTAGAATTTACACTTCCTTAGTGTTATATTGATCAGTACAAATGGGGAGTAATTACTTTTTACTGTATTAGTGCAGATATGAATCCAAAGGCCTACTAGTGCAAAATAGTCCATACTAGTTGGACTTCAGTACATATGTAAGAAAGGTGGCCCTGTCTTATATGCTGGTTTTCACATTCAAGTTTTTGTGCTCCTTAAATCAAGTGATCTTTTGGGTTTAGTAAGATCAGACAGATGTGCATAGGTCTTTGTAAATTATTGCATGTTGCCTTGCTCGTTGCTAGGCTGTTGACTGCATCAGGAAGGGGCTGGCAGACCCGTTTGTGCGTACTGGGCATCAGCTCTCTCTCTACCAGCGCGCCCTGCGAATCAGAGACTCGCCGAGCTGCAAGCAGTTCCGGTGCCTGTTTCAGGATCTGCCAGTCATAACTGTGGAGGATGTGACACACGTAAGTAAAGTTGCCGGTGGTTTCTGAGAAATAACAACTCATGAGGTCTTTTTTCTTCTGACAAGAAAAAATGGTCTGTTGTGTGCTGTGCACCAGCCTCTGACTTATTTGTGCTGCAGGAAAAAGAACACAAATGTGTTTCTAAAACAAAAGCCTCCTATAGGCAAATATTTCTACTTACTTAATAAATGGTCAGCTTCCTAGCTGAAGTTAGTCGGCAGTGCAGTGATTTAATTTGCATTGCATTACTGAATACATGTTACAAATCTGACCAGCTATAAATTCCACTAATTTACCAGCATTGCTCCAGAACTTTTCTGTCTGAAGAGTCAGAACAATTCAGTTCAGTGTCTGTGGTGTCTTCAGGTCAAGTGTTTGGTGTGTAAGAAGAAGTAATAGTAACCTTAGCACATCGGTCAGCATTACATTAATGGCTCAAGAAATACAAGGTTTTTTTAGTAGCCATTGGGAGTTCTGCACTCTAAATATGTGCTATGGAAATATGCAGTATTATGCACTTGCATCATACTGGAATAGACTTTTTTAACTTATTGTTTTCCCTACTGTTGCAAAGATAATTGTATCTGGGCCATGTCAGAGCAGAGCCTCACTTTCTCAGCCTATCTCCCTGCAGCCTTGCTTTCTCTCCGCCCAGAATCAGTCTCCTCAGTCATCTGTATTCTTTATTCCTGGTCCTGCTTATAGAAGAAAGACCACATTCCCATCTGCCTAGCATTTTTGATAGACTTTTTTTTTTTTCCTGAAAAATTTGCCAGTTTATAAAAGCTAAACTGAATGATTTCAAGGGAATGGCTGGTTAAATTTTATTCAGTTGATTTTTTGAAAACTAGTTCTGATTTTAAGAAAAATTAAAAGGAAGAATGTGTGTTTTAGGAGAGATTCAAATGCCTAGGCTAAAGCTTGTTAAATGTGATGCTGGAAAGTAACTAGTTCTTTTAATATGTTCAGGTTACAATCAAAGGAAAGATGTGTCCTCAGATGGGAATGGGAAAATCTGTATTTCTAATGGAGGATATTGGTGATGAAGGAGGAGGCGAAGACTTCAGTGTATCCACAGTCATGTGCTCAGTTGAGGAGCTGGCGTTAAGTCATTACAGGCAGAATGGTTTTGATCAGGGTAACTAACTTTTTTATTTTGTACAATAAAATAACTGTGGGAGTAAAGAACCAATTTACTTAGCAGTTTAGTTGATAGACCAATTTTAGCTGATTAATTGTTAGACCTGTTTTGAGTCTGGTTCTGTTTCCTTCCCAAATGGCTCTAGTGTGTAATTTCCTTACCAAAAATGCTCAAATATGTATTTTCCACCTGACCTGCTTCCTGGCCCTTAATTATTTCCTGTCTTTATATACCTGAGGTGGTTTTGACATGNTATAATTTTATATCAATTATATATTTTAATATAATTTTATATTACTTATATGTTACCAAATACTATTGCAGGAAAAGTGGCCATATCAGAAAAGGGTAAATAGGATGGGAACAACATTTAGAATTTGGGAGAATTGTGCTGAAGTCCCCGCTTGATTCCTCACTCCCACTCACTCACCATCAGTCGTCTCGGCTCCATGGCTCAGCAGGTTCTGACCACACAATGGCCATGTGTGATTTCGTGGTCTGCCCAAGGGACCAGCACTATGCACACAAACTGACACACACAGACTCTTACCCTTCTGGCATATGTATGATATATCAAACATGTATAACGCTGCTGTGGTTTACACTGGTGCCCAGAAAGCGCTGGTACCCAGGGATGTTTTAGCTTTTGCTGACCAGCACTTCCACTGCATCAAGGCTGGCCCTGTTCCCCGACAAGCGAGCAGGCTGGTGGAGGGACACAGTCAGGACGACTGACCCAGTGACCCAGCTGACTTCCATGGCAGGCATCTTCCCTCGCTTTTTAAATTGGCTTTAACTCAGCCCCTGGGGTTTTGTTTCTTCCTTACTTTTGCCCTTCCAGTTGTCTCCCCCAGCCCACTGTGATGGGAGGG